>PVKA01005432.1:26593-90650 GCA_004027165.1 Ctenomys sociabilis | reverse complement strand
AGTTGAACAAATTTTGTTAGATTGGTAAATAGTATTTTAAAATTCATATTATTGAAAATTATACGTTTTATTTCCAACGTGTATTGAAAAGATGTAGAAATTTATTTTGTGTGTATTGGTCTTGTATTAGGCAACATTATTCGCTACCTCTAATAGGTTTTGGGGGAATTCTATAAAACTTTTCTTTATCACCAGTACATTTGCAAATAAAGATGGATTTTACTTTCCATCTTTGATCCATGTTGAGGTACTGACACACATTTTATAATTTTAAGGAGTTATATTGTTTAAATGTCAAACATAAAACCAATTTTGAATTACTATGTTAAAAATAATGTACTAGGGTTTTATATATTTTATATATTATTTATAAAAGTTTATTTTAGAAAATTGTATGCCTTTTTATGGGTTATTGCTCTTAACCTTCCTTGTTTTCCAGTGCTTTGGCTAGTTGTCTATCAGCATAAAAATTTAGAATTTGTAGTGGAACATTACTTTTTTTCATTATTGGATTTGGTGTTAATATTTTACTAAAGAATGTTTTTATGAATTCATGAGAAATTTTAGTCTGTAGATTTCTATATTATACTATTTTGATAATTTTTATGATACTGAATTCATAATAATTTTAAAAAAACACCTTATATTTTCTGAAATAGATTTTCTTAAAGTGGTATGAATCCTTCTTAAGTGCCTAAGATTCTACAGTCATGCCATCTGAGACTAGATGTTTATTTCAACTATATATATTGATTTTTGTATTAGAAGATGAACTTATCTGTTTCTTCTTAAATGATACATGATAGTGCACAATTTTTGAAAGCTTTGTCCCCTTTTTCTATATGGTAGAATTATAAAGATAATATTTTTATTTTTTATTCAATTTATGATACTAGAACTTGTTGTTATATTGTCTCTTTTAGTCTTTTTTTAAAGAATGTATTTGGTACAGGGTCTCACTCTGCAGCTCAGACTCATAGTTATCCCCCTGTTTCAGCCTCCTCAATGCTGGTATTACAGGCATGCACCACCGTGCCTAGTCTTGGTGGCTGGCTCAGTGTGCCCAGGGCCAGGGCTGGCAGAACATGTGGTGGCCAGCATCAAATCCCAGTCTCTGACTTGTCTAAGAAGGTCCTTAGTCTGCTGAGGTATATTGCCAGCCCTTCTCTTTTAGTATTAATATCATAGATTGTATCTTCACTTTCTGGTTTTTTTTTTTGTCAGCTTGAGAATGTAACAATTCCATTTATGGTATCAAGACATTTTTTTGTTTCATTAATATCCTCTATTGTAGTTCATTCTGATTGATTTTTATAATCTCGACTTTTTGATTCTGTTAATATGTAATTTTAAAGATTTTTGTGGTCATGCTTTACTTTTTGAGGCACAAACTAAATTTTTTTTTTTTTTTTGCGAAACCGGGGATTGAACTCAGGCCCTTGCGCTTGCCAGGGAAGTGCTTATTCCACTGAGCTATCTCCCCAGCCCCGACAAATTTTAAGATTTCTCCTCTTTCATAATGGACCATCAAAAAAATGTACCATCAAAGCTAATGTTTGATTTCAAAAACCCTTGCTTCTATAAATTGGATTTGTTGTAAAATTTAGATGTTTGAGATTACTTCAATTACTTTATTATTTTATGACTTTAATTCAAGTATTTTGATCATGTGCAATTAATTTGATTGTTAATGTTAAATGGCTGGAAGTTTCATCCTACAACATGCTTCTCATTTTTTTTTTATCTTGTTTTCTTTTATTGTAAGAATTTCTGAAAGATTGAAATAAGAAATTTTCGTAAGACTCTATGTTGTTATTTGTTTGTAATGAACATTTTTCTACCTTCTGATGAAACAAAGGTGAGAGTCCTCTACCAGGTTTTTTTCTCCCGGTTTCTGGGGATTGAACTCAGGACCTTGCACTTGCCAGGCAGGCACCTATTCTACTGAGCTATCTGCCCAGTCCTATTCATCAGAAACTATTATCATGAATAGTTTCTGCTCTAGTGCTATAATTTGCCATTTCCTAGCTCTGGTCTTTGTGGGGAGAATGGGATTAAAATCGAATTTATATGCACTGAGTCCTCATTTTTTCTGGAATGTCATAGGTTCTAGGCCCTTGCAAGCCACATGTTCAAGAAATATGTGCAGTAACACTCACGTGTGACTATTCAGACACCTGCATATGCTGCATTGGTGACTTTCTGCAACCCTAATTCATTATCTCATGCATAGTTCTCCTTATCTTTAAGTTTCCACTCCAACATTGAGAAAACCATTTGTCCTCATTTGCTAGATATTTACCTAATTATTTGAAATGTATATCTACTAATTAATAACATTCTCCTGCTTCCAGAGGAGGGAACTTTGTTAATTAGATTGCATGCTCATATAGAAAGCTTTGAAAACCTTTGTTCTTACACAGACTACTTTTCATAGTTACTTAGCTTAATCCTTTTTCCTCCACTTCCCAGCAGTAAGTTTTGTGCTCCCATATATTTGAGATTTTTGGTCACAATCTGTATTTCTTGTATCTAAAAATGATTCTTTCAACCTTTACAAACAGTATAATCCATGTTTTATGCTACAACCTTCTGTAGGTTTTGAAAAATACATGCTGTTGAGCATCACCCATCGCAGTAATACACTTGTGTCGGTATCTTAAATATTCACTGTTCTTCATCTATTCAAACCTGAATCTCTTTCTTGTAAATTGAACACCTATAATGAATTTACAGTTTTTTGTAACTTTGCCTTTCCTACAATATCTAATACTTGCAGTTGACATATATTTAATTACGTAAATATTCTGCTAAGCAAGCAATATTAGTTTTCCCTGAGTCTTTAAGAATAATGTTATTTTATTTGCCTTGACAGATATCATCTTCTAAAAATTCAATCACCTACATTCAACACTTTTCAGTTGTGACTTTAAAATTTCTTTTAAAAAGGATTTTTAGGTTCATGTGATTTTCTTTGTCAATTTTTGTAGCAGTTGCAAATATTGGCCTAGATTTATAATTTATCCTGAACTTTTTTACAGTCTGGAAATTGGATTAGTAATAAAAATGTTTCACCAGTAATAGTGTAGGTGAAATAATGTACTAGCTACATCAGAAATAGACTTCCCCAGAAGAACACGAAATTGACTGTGCAAGAGTCTCAATAAATTTTGTAGGTGAGTTGAGCAGATTCACAGGCTAGGTTGAGCATTTGCAAGCCTTTCTTCATAAACTGCCATGCATCAATGATGTCAGGAGATCACAATTAATCATAGAAACGTACAGATTTAAAGACAAGGATTCCTTTGGTAGAACAACTTTTGGTTTTCTTATATACCTGACTGTGACTCCAAGAATTTTTTCAATTTTATGATTGCAGGGTAATTTTACAGTAATCAAATAAACTAGTAATATAAAAATATGCTGCTGCTGCTATATTTACTAAATAAAATCTTAAAAACTTGACACTACCACCAGTGACTATAATTTTGCATTCATTTCTTTAGTTGTTAAGTACAGTGAAACTTTAGAATGGAAACACCAGTTAAGGCGCAGTTATACTGGAAGGGGAAGAACAGAATAACAAAAAAAAAAAAAGAGACAATGGGATAACCAAAAGGATTTCATTACAAAATAAATAGTTACAATGAATAAATTGAGAATAATAATTACATAATATAACTATGGCTATGTAGAAGAAAAATTAATGCTTTAACAGATTATAGGAAATATGTTCATCTACTGAATATTATGCATTACAAATAAAGACTATGAGTATTTTAATGTAGATTTAGAGAATACAACTTGAGAATTACAACTAAATTGTATGTGTCTTTAAATTTCTTTTTCTTTTCTCTTTTGTTTGAATAAAAGTTTCATTATGTAAGAATATATGAGCCCTGAACTATCAGAGATCCTCCTGGCTCTAAGCCCCAATTGTAATTATAGGTATGTGCTATCACACCTGACTAACCCTGTAATTATACACAGCCTGCGTGTAACATAATTTTAAATCTATAATTTTTACTAACATTCTATGATATCAAACAATATCATAGTTTCTCAAATTACTTTGAAGGAAAAAAATTGAGTTGGACCATGATGCATTTACTTTATTTTATAGTAATGATAATAATAATTATACATTTCTGAACCCTTGTGAAGTATAAAACACTGTCATGTTAAGTAACAGCATAATATATAAGTAACAATATAAGTTTTTGAAGTTCTGAGACTAAGGTTAAATTCACTTATTTGTATTTTTCAACATAATTTGAACTTTGTTATCATTGTACATTTTATTTTATTGTTGTACAATTTATTTTAAATTATTGGTAGTCTATATTTTTTTTTCTTTCTTCATTTAATCAGCTTCAAGTTCCCTTGCCCTAGGGAATTTTTATCTATTACTAATTATAAACAATCTTAATTGCTTTATAACGGGGGTATTATTTTTTTTCCTGGCCTTTATCTCTTTAAAAGCCACACTTGAAGTCGGAGCCAGAGAAAGGAGGCGCACAGATGGACGCCGTGGTGCCTGCAGGTTCTCTCCCGGCTTGAGCACTGAGCTCCCCTCGTCTGTGAACTCAGTGGAAGGAGGACTGTCTCTAATAGGGAAGCAGGGGCTATGCAGGTCAGAAGGAGCGTGTGAGCCGTGGCGTGCTGGCGTCAGCACTCTTGCTCGTCTTCCACACCGGGATAGCACCAGAAGCATTAGCAGCTTTACCCCACAATCAGAGACAATGCGATCAGATAACAGTTCTAGACATAATGCTCCAAGCCTGGAAATACTACAGATGTCTTTTTCTGGGTGAGCGCTTACCCAGACTTGAGTATATGAGTACCGTACAAATTTAGACTGCAATTGTCTCCCAAAAGTCTGATGTATCAGAGATCGTATTTCTAGAGAGTAAAGGAATCACATGGCACACTACACTCGGTAGACTAATTAATTGGGGAGCTCCTAGCTGAGTGTGCTGATAGGAAGTAGGGCCTGGTGGGAAGTCGTGGGTCCCCGAGGTTAGGACCTGGAAGTGTGAATTCTATCCCTGGGCACCTCCTCTATTCATCTGGCTCCTGGTTACCACAGAGTGGGCAGCTTTTCTCTGCAGTTCCCTGGCACCAGGCCATTCGTGCTTGGAGTCAGCCAACCATGAACTGATCCCTTCAGTATATGAGCCAACATAACCCTTTCTCTTTAAATTGTGGTTCACTGGCATTTTTTCCTAGGAAGGAAAACGCGACTAATGCATATATAATGAAATATATACAAGCAATATAAAGAAATGAATTGATGATACAGTAACCATTTGGATAAACCTTAGAAGCATTATGCTGGGTGAAGATATCTTCAAGGAATACACATAGCATTGTTTGATTCTGTAATCTGTGAATAAAAGATATAAATTATTCTAACTGTAACTTAGTGGTTGTGAGATCACAAGATTGGAGGTGATCTGGGTTGCAAATGCATAGTGTAAGAGAGACTTTGATCATGTCATAGGTCAAGATATTTATTGTGATTCTATTTGAATCAAGCTATACCAATGAAAAAGTTGCCTATTGTCACATACAAATACTCAAATGAGTGGATGGACAAATGTGGTTTTATTTAGTTTTTTTTTTTTTTTTTTATTATTTGGTGGAACTGGGGACTGAACACAGACCCTTGCGCTTGCCAAGGAAGCACTAATTCCACTGAGCCATCTCCCCAGCCCCCAAATGCATTTTTAAATATGAATTATACAAATTACAATTTTCTATATTGATTATGTACTATTACTTATGCATGATGTGAATGTTTGTTGGAGGTATTTAGAGAGAGTATACATCTTTGCATTTTTTTCTTTTTTTATTTGGCTGATTCAATTCGGGGATTGAACTCAGGCCCTTGCACTTGCCAGGGAAGCGCTTATACTACTGAGCCATCCTTCTGGCCTCCATCTTTGCACTTCTGAAATATATTGTTTCAAAATACAGAGTTTGTTTTAAAACATCCACGGAAGTTTTTATTTTTTTCACTGTATATTTTTCTCTTTCTTCATGGTTAATAAACCATCAATTGACTCAGCTCTTTGTTTTAGTATAAAATAATGAGTATATATTTATTGTACACTTTCAGAATAATTTTAGAGGTATCTAAATAACTTTTACAGTGCATATTTATGCCACAATATTTCACCTAAAGCAGATCAAATATAATGCGATCTGCTGCTTGCAGTTGATTTCATATGAAATTTGTAGCACACTTTGTTTTATCACATTGTGTGCTTCATTAATCCATGATTTAGAGCTGTATCCTGCAAAGCTGCCTCAAAAATCCATCAAATGTGTCCTGTGAGAAACAACTTTTGGAGTAGGATGGATATTACTATGACAGAATTATAATTTCTGACTTTTCAGAACAGTTATTTTCACTGGAAGACTGGTTTTATTTGGTATGTATAGAAGACAAATCAATGCAGCAGCGGCCAAAGATCACTGACTACCATTATTGTGAATTTTTCATAGAGGTTTTTATTTACTTCTAGGGTGGGTGCTATTACAGGAAGTACTGGAAAGCTTTTATAAAGTTAGGAGGAAAGAAGGTACTCCACTAAGGCAATATGAGTAAGAAAAAAATCGTGCTGTTGTTATTCTGTATGCAAAGGTACAGCAAATAACAAAATCTTTAAGCTAGGATTATAGCTACGAATAAATCTCAGGATAACTTGGAGCCAACATTCTTCTTTTAATATGGTACAAATCCAGTGCATTGTTGTTTCCTATAAAATTCATAGGCAGCTGCATTTTGTAATGATGCTGGAAAAACAGAACATAACATTAAGTCCTATTCAAGCATACTTTTAAAATTCACTATAGATACTTAATGAAAGTCTACATAGCGGAAATACAATCAGTTCCTGGCAGATAACTGTAGATTAAACTGAGATGACATTTGAAGGGAAAACAAAAATATCCTTGAAGATCTCTTTCTAGATTTTAAACACCTCTGTTTTCCTTTATGTGGTCTCGTTTTTTAATTAATTTCAATGACAAACACACAGCTTCAAAATAGGACAGTAGGACAATTACAATAATTAATACATTACATATTGTTGCCTTCATAATAGTTATTCATAGTACAAGATGCTGACATGATGTCCAAAAACTATTAGTACCAATCTTTCCTCTGTTTGAATTAAGAGAAAGCAGCTGTATGTCTATCCTATTTTATATGTACAGATACAAAGTGGTCCTTCATCTTTATCCCCTTTTTTGTTTAATTTTGTCAGAGATGAGTATTACATTGCCATTTAAGTACTGTAGGTGTGTAAATTCAACAAAATAATCCACTATAGTCCGGTAGTCCGTAATAGTAGTGGGCTATCCATAGGAATGGCAATGTCAGAAGTTGTTGACTTAAGCCTGGGTTTGACTGACCTTGTCAGATACAAAAGTGATGTTTCTTGTTATACATGGTCTTGCTTTATCTCAGTCTTAACTATCCTGCAGAAAAGTATAAAAATGAAGTATAAAAAGTAGTCATATTAATTTCCTTATGTAATCTTCACATCAATTTTTTTTACAATTACTATCATATTCATTTTAGAAAATAAAATTTTATATTGAAAAGAATTCCTAAACCTTAGAAGTTTAAATTGCTTTTCAGTGGAGTATTTCGGAGTAGAAACTTGGTTTATTTCCTACTAAAGTTGAGCAGGAACTAGAAAGCAACAAGAACAACAATAAAATAACCCCAAAGAACTTTATACATTGATAACACAAAAAATTCAAAGTCTATAAAGCATGTTATGAAATCTATCATATGTACACAAAAGCAAGCATCATATAAATCTTTGACATATAAAGTATAACTTACAGTTTTTGAAAAGCAAACATTAAGGAGAATATTTATAGAATCAATAATTTTAATTTTAAGAAGTCTTTTAAAGCATTCTGAAATGTAATTCTGATTAATACTAATACAAATTATATGGTTAAGGACTGGCCAAATAGCTCAGGGAATTAAAGTACCTACAAACAGGCACAGATGCAAGGGATTCAATTCCTTCCCAGCTGTGTTGGCCCTGCTCCTGGGGTGGGCTGAGATAGGGATTAAGATTGGGTGTGGTGGTTTGAGCCTATAATCCCAGGTCTTGGGAGGCTGTAAACAGGGAGATCACTATGAGTCCGATTTAATAGTGAGACCCTGAGCACCCTGTAGACCCTTCTCTAAAATTAGAAAAAGAAATCTGGTTACAACATAGAAATAGAAACATCATCATAGTTAAAATTCCCAGCTCCTTCATTTGTACTGATGTATTGTTTAAGAGAATGGCAAAAGGTTAGCATAACCAATCAGATACTGATGACGAAGAAGAAGCTTAGAGATAAATGATGGTAGAACAATTGGGTGTACTCCTGGAAAGTAACAATACTGTGTTTAACATGGATATTGACCCTAAATCATTTACAAAACTCCAAATATATCATATATCTAAATATTAAATGTCAAACTCTAAAACTTCTAGAGAAGCAAGTAAACAAGCTTAACCAATGAAGAAGAATGAAAAAGACACAGAGATGGCAATTGAGTCTATGAAATACATTCTATGTGATATCTAACATTGCAAATAAAAATTCATGGGCTAACAATGTATGCATATCAGAATTGCTGATATGTAGACAATTTTCGACACCAAATTGAAGTGGAGCAGAAGGAATTGTCCTTTATTTTTGGTGAGAGTACAATGTATTACAGATATTTGTAGGAGCTTATTATTTTCTAATAACGTCCAATACAGTCTTCCCATATGCTCCAGCAGTCACTCCTCGAGGATTATAGCAAAATAAGTGGGAAACTTCTGAATATGCCCAAAGATCCACACATGTGTTTTTAGTAGACTTACTCGTAACTTCCAGGAGTTGGAAGCAAACAAGATGTCCTTCAATAAGTTAATGGTTAAAATATGGTGCAGTGTGTCGTTTCGCTCAGATACTGTTTTGTGATAGAAAGAAATAATCCATGAAACCAGCAGACATGTAAATGGATCTTAATTGTGTATTTCTAAGATAAAAAAAATCTAAAACCCTAGCTATGGTATGATTTCAATGTATGACATTCTAGAAAAGAAAATATGTATAAGAGAGCAGGATCCTCACAGTTTTGTAGGCACACTGGGAAGAGGAACAGATGAGTCCCAGGTGATGTGTGTGGCACTGACGCTGCTCCTCCTGTATGACTCTCCCATGGAGAACAAACGGTACCACACACTGTCGTAACCCATAGAATTGTAGTAACACAAGCAGCGGTCCACCATGTAGACTTTGGAATGTGGTTAAAAATATTGCCACCAAGAAGATAACAATGTACAATGTACTAATTATTGAAATTGTCCTATTAACCAGTTTTGAAACTGTCTCATTACTATTTGTTTCTCAATAAAATGAAATTGAAGGAAAAGAAAATTATAAAATGGAATTTCATATTCTAGGAGTGCTGGACAATTGGAATGTCACAAGCCTTGGCACTTATGAGGACCTGTAGACTCAAATAAAAGTTTTCTGCAAATAAAAAGAATACATCAAAATTGACTATTTAGGTGAAGGAAGTGTAGTGCAATAATAATAATGCAAGCCACTAATAAATACAGAAATGGTGATGATTGTTTGACTATGGCAACTTTGCCATTTTTGATCGGTTTTTCTATAGTTCCCAACTGTTCTTAAAAGTAAAACCTAGTAATATACTTCAATATAAGTTTAACCTTGTTGAATATAAATTCTATACTTAGGAGAAATAAAAGGACTGCTAGCATAGAGTTCTTATGACTTAAGCAAGGCATAGGACACGCTTGATAGATTCTATCATTTTACTATCACTGCAGATTTAGAGAGCTCTAAATTTCTTAGTACCTGTATATTTCATACCGCACAGAAATAAGTATGCTTTGGAAAAATTATTATACAAAATGAGCTTTGAATTTTTGTTTTGTAAAGTGGTAATTTGTTTATTTTGATCAATTCCCATTTTTCCCAAGTTGATCTGAAGTTCTAAATTAGACATCTGGTGGTGGTTTGGAATGAACTGGATGCCAATAAATATAGAGAACAACTGATTATCTGTTTATCCTTTCACATAGATTCCTCGAGGGAGCATGGCCTCTCATGAACATTGTGCTTCAAACTAAAAAGGCCCCTGGGAAAAGAATGACCTTTGCTCACACATCAAAGCTAATCCTCCATTCGTTCTTATCCATACCTGCAGAAACTTTGCCAAAGGTGCTTATTTATTAATAGCCTAAAGAAAAAAAATGGACTTGAGGTCTCACCTGCAGAAAATAAAAATATTTTGTGTTTTCTGTAACATTTATATATTTAAAATTTAAATGTATAACTCTATATCCTTTATCTTGGGTCTTTCCAATTTAGGGACTTTTTCACTAGCTGCACAAATTTGGACCAATTCCTTCATCTATACAATATTGTGACTAGAGAGACAACAAAATGAACTTTTATGTCAGTTGTAGAATTTCAGTGGAAATGTGAGGTACTGTGATTGGCATAACTTGATCACATGGTCTCTAATTAATAATGACAATGGTGTATTTTTACTGTATGCAATAAGCACAGGGCTGTGTATTTGGCCTGCAGTAGAATGCTTGCCTAGTAAGCCAAAAGCTCTGGGTTGAGTCCTTGGCACCAAAAAACAAGAAATCAACCTCCCCTGGAAAACAATTCAACCCCTAAAAATACAGTAAAATAAAAAAGCAATAATCACAAAACTGCTAAGCCACTGGTGGCTTCACCAATTATGTTGGAATTAACAACAGGTGTTTCTTTTCTTTCTTTCTTTCTTTTTTTTTTTTGTATTTTAGAACAGGATTTACAGCGTCTACAGGGTCTCACTGCGCAGATCCAGATCGGACTCGTAGTGATTTGCCTGTTTACAGCCTCCCAAGTACTGGGATTATAGGCGTGGCCTACCAAGCCCAATCTCAGTAGATGTCTCAGCTGTGGGCTGAGCAGAGGCAGGCCAGCACAAAGAGGCATTTCCCACCACCATGTTCTTTCCTTTTTCTCCGTTTCTTTTGTTGTTGTTGTTTTTAATGTATTTGGCACAGGATCTCACAGCTCAGCTTGGTATCATATGATCCTCCTGTTTTCAGCCTCCCCAGCACTGATATATGAGGTATGCGCCACCACGCCCAGTTTCCGTGGCTGGCTCAGCAGGCCCGGGGGTAGGTCCAGCGCTGTTTAGCTATGGATCAAACCCCGTTCCCTTCACTTGCTTTTGCTTAAGCAGGTGCTGAGTCCACTGAGATATCTCTCTGGCCCCCTCCATTCTTTTAAGAAGCTTATTTTAAAAATGCTACATATAGACTCCATTCTTTTAGCATAACTGAGTATGTGTGTATCCACATCCAAAATCTATATTAAAAACTCTACTTGCATTGTATTTGATCATTTTCAATTGAGTTTCTACTTCTGTATTTAAAGTATAGTGCCATTCTTCCATTCTTTCCTGTTTTTCATTGATTTCTGCTCTAATTTTGGCCTACACAGACAGAATCAACAAACTTCCTCTGGCCTCTAGATTCTGCTTTTGTTTAGTAGAGACAGAATCATATAGAAGACAATGCTTCCCAGATTTGTAAATCATTTGGTATAAAACTTCTCAGTTAACTCTTAAATATTCCATATTGGACTCTTGAGTTGTAACTATATTTTGAAAGCAATTAAAAATATTTAATCTGATAAATTAGGTTTCTTGGGCTACAGACAGAACAGTTTTAAAATCAGATATTGTTGATTCTAGAAAGATGGTACACTATAGAAGCTAAAAAGTTTTTTCCAATAATTTAGATCTTGTTTTACTTCTCTTCTACTGTGCAATCATAAAACTTATTTATAATTCCTCTGCATTTGTCATCTCCATTAAAACGTTTATTGAAACATAATAAATGCTTTAAGAAAGATAGTTTTGTAGTTTTGACATTTTTCTATAGATTCATAGCCAATGTAAAAATCATAGGGCACGGAAGATCAAAGCACCTGTGGTTCCAGCCCTGCCCCCAGGGGCATGCTGAGACAGCAATTGGGACTGGGAGTGGTGGTGCGCACCTGTAATCCCAGCACTTACCAGGCTGAGAAGCAGGAAAGATCAGTACAAGTCCAATCTGTGTGGTGAGACCCTATAGACCCAGCACTAAATACATAAGAAAAAAATTTTAAAAAACTGAATCATGGTGCTGATTTTAAGGATGGAAATGAAAATAGCCCATCACCCAGGCCTATCTGAATACTTATTTCTACCCCACTTTAGCACAGCTTTACTGAGACATAATTCCCATACCACAGTATTTACCCACTTGAACAGTTCTATTAAATAAGTGGCAAAAACATTCACAGATATACACAGCCAAACTCATGGTCAATTTTGAACATTTTCAAACTTCCATGTACACACATAAATAACTTGCTTTTCAGTGGGTGCAAACTCTGCCAATGATTGCAGCCTTTACCCAACCCAAGCTCATATTTTATCCCATATCTGATTTTCAGATCTTCTTAAAAGTTATGCCAATTTTGGTCTTTCAACTTGCAGAGAATAGTTGTCATCCTCTGGTGAAACACATCAGGGTGAAGGAAATCAACTCACTTTAAAATTCAGTTTTAAGTTTTATCTTTAACTGTGTTTTATGCTGAATTTAAGACAATTATGGGATCGTTACTTGTCTATAATTTTTCTTTTTCCTGTATTTTAGGGAAGGGTCTACGGGGTGTTTGGTTTTCAGAGAAAACAATTCTTCAGTTTTGATGCAATCATAAGAAAAGTTTGGTCAGTTTTATCAGTTTGCAGTCCCTATTACTAATCATTATTTCATAATTAGCATTTCAATTAATGGTAATCGATTACTCTTTTGTAAGTAAGCAAAGTAGATTTGACAACACGTTGAACAATGCAATCATGACCTTGCAAGTATTAGTGAACCAGAAAATAATTATTTAAATACTTCTAGCTGAAATTTCAGAAGACTAAAGTAGAGCCCACAGTGTGACTCTTAGCAGCCCAGCCATTCATACCTGTGCACACCTCAGGTTAAAGACACAACCTCATGACTGCATGGAACAGAGAAAGCCACCGTGGGCTCTGCTGGAGGAACTTGGTGAAGCCATGCTTGAGGAGGCCAAGACAGGGACACCAGGACACACCACTCCTGGAATGAGCATGACAAAGAGGAGGGGGAAGCGCTAGTGATTCTGAGTCATGATTTCCAGCCATTTTGGGTGGTCCCCAAATTATCTTCCCTATGGTATATTTGTCTCTGCAAAGGTCAAGCCCTTTCGACAGTGTGTTTCACCTTTACAGGTTTTGCTATTTTAGATCAACCTTTGATAAATTCATAGACTTGGTAAAGCACCTTCAGTAAGAAACACTATAGGATTCATCCAAGTACTGATTAAGATACCAAACAGACTAAAGATGCTCTGATTTGAATGTTGAAAAGGTTTATTCTTAAACTGGACAGATGTGGTAATTACAGAACAGGATATAACTAGAATGGAACTGAATTAATTATTTGAATAATACTAATGGTAGTATCAGCCTAATAAACTGACAGTGACAATTTACTGTATCTTTGTTCTTCATATAATGGCATGAGAAATTTTTTTCTTTGAGAAAAAATTAATATTAGTGTTCACAGAACTAGAATTTCTTATTTTGTATTGCCTTATTTCTTATCCGTTCTCAGACAGAATTTAAGAAAAGCAACTGTGACGATGGATCTGTTGTTAGAGCACTGCTCATATCGTCGCTGTAACTGAAAATGTAAAGCACGAAAAAATACAAAAGCATTTTTAGAATCTACCTAACAATGTAAATTTATTCACATATTAATAAGCTTACATTTTGTAGCTTAACATTATTTAATTATTAAAGTAAAATAAAGGGCCAGCAAGATAGCTCGGAGGACTAAATACCTTCTTAGGCAAGCTCAGGACTGGGGCACTATCCCTGGCCCCACGTGCTGCACTGGCCCCACCCCTGCGACTGCGGGGCCAGCCACGGAGACCGCACGTGGTGGCGTATGCCTGCAATCACGGCGCTTGGGAGGCTGAAACAGGACAAGCACTACGAGTCCAAGCTGCTTAGTGAGACCCTGTACCAAATACATAAAAATAAAATAATAAAACAAAATGCAGTAATTAAAAGAATTCAATTAATTAAAGTGTACTCATAATGTCAAATATCATATGATTTAGAAATACACATAGGGAAAATAAGTTTTCATTACATAAACAAATAAAATGCTTATTTCTATATCTAAGAAAAATTTCAACATTTTCTGTTTCTATGACTTATTTAAAGTTTAAGTCATGTTTAAGGTATAAATGAAAAATTCTGTGGAAATATTCTATAGGTTAAGTTCACTACACACATACAGATTTGATTCCTAGAAGGTGAGGTGCTGTTCAAGGATGTGGAAAATCTATTAGCATTTTTAGCTTTAAGAAAGGTTTTGTGATACATAACAGTTACATTTGAAAAATGCTACAAAGTTCCCAACACATCACTTACAAAAAATGCTATTCAGTTTAATATTTGGAAAGAACTTATTATATTTATGGATATTATGTAATTACACAGAATTCCTGCCCTTTTAATTGTTTTAGGATGTTTACATCATGTATATCCTTTTACCTCACTCTAGAAAGGAGCGACTATGCACACTGCAGAGAGATGTGCTCTGGGAATCCAAAATCACTCTGCAATGGTGACTAATGCACAATTTTAGTTTTTCCACTAGCACTATCATCAGAGTTGTGGAGAATGTTCTGGTTTCCATCTAAAATGCCTCCTCATCACCTCCGGTATTCAGAGGTGAGCTTTGGAGGAAATAATTAAACCATGAGTTGGGGCTCTACTGATTTTATCAAGTGTATTAATATAATTCTGCAACTTTAATTTGAAGACATTTGGGGAGATGTTGGAGATTAGGAATTTTGTTGAATGAGGAGACCATGAGGACATGATTTGGGGGGCTTCTTTTGTTCAGGGTCTTTCTCTCTGGATTTTCTGTACTCTGCTTCCTTCCTACCATAGGGTGAGCAGGTTTTCTCTATAATGCCCTTCCACCATATTTTTGCCTTGTTATAGGAACTAAAGTTATGGAACTGGCCACCTGTGGACTGATGCTTCAGAAACCATCATTTGAAATGAATCATTATGACTTAAGTTTTTGTTTTTGTTTTTTTTTTAACTTGTTATCCCTTAGTGACAGAAAGCTGACCAACACAATTATTCATTCATATCTTTTCATAGTAAAGAATTAGCGACCATCACATATTTCATTGGCATACAGTAGAACACAGGAAGATAGAAGGCTTTTTAGTGGAAAAAGACTTCAAATATGCTTTGCTTGGAAGGTACAGAAATAGAAAAAAAGAAAGCAAGGCAAATAGAAGTAAAAAAGTCCATAAAGTTGATCATGATACACATTATGTTAGAAACAAAGGTTAAGAAAGAGAGAAGGTGGAAATTACTAACCAACTCCTGGACCTTCTTTGGACTATTTTTACAGAAGTAGGTATTGCACCACCACGGCACTTGATGCAGAGATTTGGGACCAAAACTTAACATTTACATCCAATTTGATCATTGTATACTTGAGGATTTTAAATTTCTCTCTCCATGTTTTAGATGTTTTCTCTATTGTGGAAGGTTTAATGACATGCAGTCATCTGTAGAGCCAACCATACTGGATAAATTACCAAATATTTGTCTTAGATGCAGTAAAATGTTTTTGTGGATTCAAAGAGTAAGTTCCTGTTTAGAAAAGAGAGGTATGGAGAAAAATGATGGCAGGGTTCTGATTTTGGTAGTTAGGAAAGAACGTAATTTCTGATTGTTGTTTGATGGTAATATATAGATATACTAAAAGCTAAAACCCACAATTTAAATTAGAATATTTGAGAAGTAAAACGAGATAATATGTTTGAGCACTGCCACCAGTAAAGAGAACATATGGTACCTTTCAAAAACACATGATTTTAAAATGTATCACTTGAGCCAGGATAACTTTACATGAAGCTGACAGGAGGATGTCAAAGGAAAGCCCATCCTCAGTAACTTAGCCCCTTATTTAGATCCTGTCAGAAAATAAATAATTAAAATTTGTTTGTAATATATCTCAGTGCAAAGGCACTGGGTTCAGTTGCTAGTACCATGGAAATAGTAAAAGCAAGTAATTAACTGGCCAGAGAGCTCAGTGACTAACACACCTGCTGAGGCAAGCCCATGGACTGGGGTTCAATCACCGGCATGCCTTGCTGGCTCTACCCCCAGGCACATGCTGAGACAGTGACTGGGACTCGGCATGGTGGCATGTGCCTATAATCCCAGCACTTGTGAAGCTGAAAACAGGAGGATCACTAGAGTCTAATTTTTGTTGTGAGATCCCATAGTCTTTACTAAATATATAAAAAAAAGCAACTATCATTTGTTCTGAATGTTCCAGGCATCAATTCAACATGTTAATTGCACAAGGTAAGAATAGGAATTTGATCTAGACAGCAGATCAATTGAACTATCATAGAATTTCTTATTATTTATTTTATTAAAATTTTTTACTAATTTTAGATGCATTGATATTTTATTATATAACTATTTACATACAGTTCTAAAGTATATTTTATAAAGTATTAAGCTCCTTGCTTCTAAAAATACTATTAAATATAGTACAAATTTTGATTATTGGGTGTATTTAATGTCTCTACAGAGGAAAAAAGCCCTTATTTAATTAGTTTATTTTCTTTTGTTTCAAAGTTTTTGGAATAATTTTGAAGAAGGAAAACATTGTCAATGTGTATTAATTAATACCACAATTCCCCTGAAAACAGTTTTTTTTCTGTAGCTTTGTTGAAATTCCATTATAAGAAATTTATTTAACATAACTAATACAAATGTTATCATAATTTAATATGTTTTTCACATTATTGCTCTTTGTGAATTGTGCTACTTAGGCTACTCTAAGCAATTTACGAGCTTTTAAATATGACACTGCATTGCATCAAGGGAAGAGTACAGCATTTGCAAAAGCAATTGCATCAAAGAAGATTCCTCAAATTAAAACAGAACTAATTACTGAGGTAATTAAAATACCATTTTAAAGTTCACTTATGTTGTCTACCAGAAAATCCATTTTATTAATTAGAGAATGATTCCTACTTTCAGTGAACTTTATGGCTGAGGTTTTAGATACAGGAATATAGGAGATATAGTATTTAATGTTACAATGTGTTTTGTGCTTGATAGAAAGAAAGGCTGATCCTGGACTTAGAAGGCAGCATTAAATACACACTGAAGGGTACTGAGATACTCTTTGCTCAAGTAAGGATATGGCTTGGGTCTCAGTGCTGCTGAAGATTATATGCTTTATTTCTTTTTTTTTGTATTAAAGTTTTGCTTTTAATATTATGAGGTCATGCATCTCTGTTCCTCTTCTCTCCTTGCTAGGACAAATACCCGACACCCAAAATGAAGGAAGGCAAGTTTATTTAGCTCACAGTTAGTGTATGTCTCCGTCCATATTCAGTTGGATCCAAGGCAGGCTGGAACAGGGCAGAGAGCAACTTTTCATGACAGTGGCAAGAGCTAGAGCAAATGGGAGGAGCAGCAGCAACAATGGTGACAGAGATTAAAGCCTGTCTCCCTTGAGTTGCTTTCAGGCTATATGGCCCAGGCCAAGTGTAGCACTCACACCCATAGTTCCAGTGGGTCATGAGTTAATCACAAACTCTACAGGTCTACCCCATGACCGCATGAGGCTTTCTGGAATAACAAGACTCAATCTATAACATGTCTTAATAGAAAACAAAAGTTTAAGACTGAATTCATTAAACATAGCAAAATAAAGACCAGGATCAAATATCTTTTGTAATATGAAGTATGCAAGATAACAAAGATAACAAATGCTTAGGCATAAAACGAAAGCAAAGCAAACTTAAGGTAATGTAGAAGCTTCACTAAGTAGAAAGAATCAATTCTTAGATCATCCTCTAGACCTGACACTAGAACATTATTTTTTGAGAGGCACTTTTACTCATGATCATAAAAAAAAACTATAAAATTAACCATCCTGTGTGTGTACTCCATTATTAAAAATATCAGGGAAATTATCAAAAGTACCTGCTTATGTATAAATATGTTTAATGAACCATCACAACAGGCATCCAAATGGAGTGGAAAACTTAGGACAACCATCTGTTGGACATTAGGAGGGAAACATCTGTTAAAAATTATTTTGGATTTCCACTAGAAGTCTTCATAAAGGTTTTATTGCAAAATTTTTTTTTTTAAAAATAATAAATTCTTAAATGACAGCTCTTCCTTGAGTTGAAGGGGGTCAGGAGTGATTGGTCGCTTTGGCTGTAATATCCTAATTCACAACTGACAACATATCAGACCAGCCTACTTGTGCATCAACAGATCAATTATTTCTAAAGTCTGGTGCACAGGACAATACCTTTTGGTCTTTATATAACCAAAGAATTCCTGTAATTTGTGAAAATAGGGATTAATTTTAAATTCAATGTATTAATTAAGTGAGGCAAAGAAAGACATATGGGGTGATCTCACATCTAGAAACTAAAAATTTGAATTCTTGGATGTAGAGTATAGAATGGTGGCATCCAGTGCTTTATAGTGGAGTACAAGGGAGATACTGGAAAAAAGATAAAAACTACATTTAGGTAAGAGAAATAATACAAGAAATCTACAAAACAGTGTGAGTGTAGTTACTAGTAATGGGTTAAATTTTTTAATATTGGTAAGACTAAAACTCAAGTATTTTTTGTGTGTATGAAGCCATTTTACTTTATTTTATTTTAATTTGAACAGTGAAAACAGAGGCAAAAACAAATAGAAAAAATGACAGAAACAGTATAAAATACAACAATACATATGTTGCAGATTTTCAAAACAGG
This sequence comes from Ctenomys sociabilis, assembly GCA_004027165.1. NCBI lineage: Eukaryota > Metazoa > Chordata > Mammalia > Rodentia > Ctenomyidae > Ctenomys > Ctenomys sociabilis. The sequence continues at coordinate 71,678 of PVKA01005432.1, read as the reverse complement.
AATAGCTATTGTCTCCCTAGTGTAAGAACTCAAAAGAAGAAATAAAAAATGAACTTAAGTACTTAATTGGATTGTATTTCTTACTATTTCAGAAGAACAGTGTGTGGTGTTTTAGTTCAGGTGTCCATTAGGTGGTGATTGTAATTGCAATATAAAACAGAAGGCTTTGAAATTGACAGTACAGTGGTTATGAGAAGGAAAGAAAGTGGCGTGACAGTAAATTAAAAAAGAGAAAGTTTGGCTTACTGTTCTGAGCAGGAGACATCTGCAATCATGGTGTCAGCTAGTATCAATCTTTCTGAGGAATCTATGAACGAGAGTCTGTTTCATGTCTGTCTTCTAGTTTTTATAAACCTTAGGTGTTCCTTGGCCTGTGGGTAACATTTTCGCTTTAGCTTACCTTTGCCCTGGAATGTTAACCAAATTTTCGATTAAATGATACCAATAATACTGGGTTGTATTGAATGATCTCATCTTTATTTGGTTTTTCAAAATGATCCCTTTTTAAAGAATGAGCAGTTTCATAAATTACGATGGCTACGGTACATTTTGAAGGGTCACAATTTAATGCATAACTATCTACATGATCATTTGTACTTGAGAAATTATGCGAATAATCAATGTGGAAAAGATTTGTAATATTTCAATCTTTAAAATATTTCTGACATTATTTTGCATATATACGATACCTGAATTTGTGTAAATGTGAGTTCAGTATCTTGAAGCACAAGTAAACGAATATGTTTACTAATATATAAAGGTTTATTGGTTAGTTTGCTATAATATCTAAACTAAGGTTTTTAAACTTTTGGTATGATAGTTTAGGAAAATGCTTATAGAAAAGTAACAAGTGTGTCCTAGTCCATTGCTACAACTTTTCATTTTAACCCTTTATTTCCTTAACACAGCTGGTAGCTCATAGAGTAATCCCTGATATCTACTTCACCTTACAAAGTTCTTGTTAGCTGACTTGCAGGAAGTAAAGTCTGAAATAAGGTCAGTTAGGTTAGGGTTGTAATAAGCTTCAGAAGTTCATGTCATTTCTGGAAGCAAAGACCTGGAATGGATGATACGCTGTGAATCCTCTGGCCCATAAATAAAATGTCCTACATAGTTGGATACCTGAGTTTCTTTAAAACAAACTTTTTCCTGTAGCTTTGACAAAAAAATCAAAGTCCTAAATAATTCAATTTTACCAGGTTTCTGATCTCAAGTAAATGTGAAATGACAGAAGAAGAATGTGAACACAGAGAGTAGAGAATTAGAGACCTAGGGATTATTGTTGAAACTCAGTAAACTACTTCTATCCTTTCACGGAAAATAAAAAATACATTTAAGGTAAAATTATATTTCATACATGAGTGAAATCATGAAATAAGAATGGTAAAGTCAAGATATTAATTTTAAATAAAGACTACTAATGGATTTTTATGTGAACATAAGATAGAAAATGTTTATCTTTTTAAAATAGTGGTTACTTATGTGTGTGAATATTGTTCACTTAGAAACTTGTGCAGAATATACTATACAGCTAGGATTTTCCATGATTATCAATGTGTGCATTGATGCTTGAAGAAAAGGGAAGGTTCAAAAAAATGGAAAAACTACCCAGGGGTCTTGGTGTAGCTCCGCTTAGCTGCCCTGACAATGCCTCCTACACGCACAGGCAGAGATCTGGGGAGGTGCTAGGGTCATGCTGTGTGATACCGTGATGGCCCAGTGGGGTTTAGCAGCTGTCTTCCTGTGAATGTTGGAATTACCAGGCAAAGAAGACTCACCCTGGCTGTGCGGACACTGCCCCACAGGCTTGTACACCTGGGTGGAATAAAAAGGGAAAGGAAAAGAAAGACTTGCTTCCTCCTGCCTGCTACACCATGGACTGTTTCTCCTCTGAACTGCTCCTCTGCCACACTCCCCTACCTTGGAGCCTGCGGACTACAGACTGAAACCTCTGTAAACAATGAGCTAAAGGAAACCCTTCCTTACTTAACTTGTGGATTTCGCATAATTTTTCCTGACATCAAGAAAGTAATTAAGTATATTACTTAATTATGTGAAATGTAAATAATCTATATATATTAATAATCGCTAATTATTAATCTATTTGGTATATGTATACATAAATGCACATGTTTTTCATTACTTGTCCTATTATAATAGTTGCACCAGTTTCAAAATCATGGAAAAGTTTTAGTATGTGAATGTATAGGTTAGATATTTCTGCATTATTTAATGCTCTTCCATTAATTGAGAATTCTTTGTCTTTGCTTTTCAAATAAAGCACTTTAGAAAATGTCTTTTCTTTCCAGCATCATGTTCTAAAGCAACAGAACATTTGTGGGAAAAATGTAAGCTTTATAATACCGTGCTAACGTCTTATATAATTGTTTAAAGATGTCTCAACATTTGTTTAAAAAATCATGGCTTCACAAAAACAAGTGAAATGCTGGATCTAGCCTATAGCAAATCTTTTTCATATCTTTGGATAAAAGACTGAAATGATTATGTCAATTACAATTGTTTTCAGTATGTTTTAAGTCATATTGCTTTCTGAAGCACATAAACCATCTTTAATTTGTGTTCCATTATGCTTTCATCAAAGAAGATTTTGTATCCTTAATTATTTATAAAAATTAGATATCATTTTACTATATAATCAGAATACAATGCATCCTATTTTTTCTAGAATACTATGAGTCTATAATTGCTAAACATGCATTATTATTAAGAGTAGCATCTCTTATTCTCATGTAGAACTATATTTGGATGAGTGACTATATAACTTTTTTCACGAAGTATCTTTTTGTTTCAGTTATTAAATACTTTGTATTTAGCTTTAATGTTATATTTTTCATTGAGAATAATCAGTAAGTCTTAAAATGGAATTTAAAAAATTTCAATCTATTACTTCATGTCATGAGTTATATCATGAGGTTTACTTTTGTCAAATGATATATGTTTTCTCCTGTTGACCTATGTGAGCCCCTGAAACTCACAGTACCACAAGAAATGTTCCATCTCTTGTCCAACTGCAGACATTTCTACAGAATTTTCTAGAGGGATTCCAGCTGACTCTGCCTAAGTATATGCTGAACATATGACTCAAGAAAGCAAGCTAAACCTTAACCAAACTTTTACAGGTGAGGAATAAAAGAAAAAGAATTTTCAATTACTATAAATAAGTACAGAGGCCATGAGATCAAGTCAATCTAGTCTTGAGGAAAGTCAGGCAAGAGAGACAATAATTCTTAGTGAATAAATGTAACCAAATACATTATGCTCTTTATCTGAGAGCAATAACTTCATTATAAAATAATGAACACTAATACTGTATTTTTCTGCATGTATAGATACTGTTCAGCCCAATAACATTTCTCTGTTTCATTGATATTTGAAAATATTTATATGTTGTGATGGTTAATCTCATATTTCAACTTGACTGAATTGAGAGATGCCTGGAAAATTGACAGAGTGTACTCCTTAGTATGCCTGGGGAGGTGTGGCCAGAAACACCTTGCTTGGGTGAGCCAGCTGAGTGGGGAAACTTGCTTGCCTGTGAGCAGCTCCATGTTGTGAGTGGTGAGCTGAAGAGACATGGAAGATGGAAAAGCAAGATTGCACTTAAACAACCTGGATGTTTTTAGCCAGAGATCATGTACCAGATTCTTTACTAACTGCGTGGGGACCCAGACCATTGCCCCATTGACTTTCCAAGGAACTTCAAGGGATGCATCTTCAGACTGAGCTTACAAGACTGGTGGAAGGCTCTTGCTCTTAGCTTTCCAGTTTCTTATGCTGAATAGGTAGTAGATTCCCCCATCCACCTTGCAGATGGTCATTCTGGGAAATACAGCTTAACTCAATCTCTGTCTTCTGTCCGTCCGTCCGTCCGTCCGTCCGTCCGTCCGTCCGTCCGTCCGTCCGTCCGTCCGTCTGTCTATCTATCTATCTATCTATCTATCTATCTATCTATCTATCTATCTATCTATCTATCTATCTATCTATCTATCTATCTATCTACCTATCTACCTATCTACCATATATTTATCTATTCTTCAGATGTGATTGAAAATATAACTTAAATTACAAAAACAAATTCTAAGATACATTGCCATCGATCCTGTTCAAAATACTCCTCCTTTGTTTCAAATACCCTTATCCTATCATTCTTGTCACTTTCTAAAACAGTTCTGGAAATCCTGTCTCTCAAGTGCTTTTAGCTCTTATCTCATAGCTACGTTAATGTCCTTAATTAACCCAAAATGTTTTCCCTTCATGGTTAGTTTGACTTCAGGGAAGAATCAGCAGTTCCTCAGATCCAGATCCAGTTGATATGATGGCTGAGAACATAGTAATTTCATTTTCCTGCATTTATGTTCAGAATCGGCAGCACTCACCATTTTCTTTCATTTCACCTTATAAATAGATACTCAGGGATAGAGACTTCCAGAAATGCTTCAGAAAAATGGCAGGAAGAATGGACCATGTGTGCTGAAGGCAGGAACAAGTACTTTGAAGGGTTTTAATAATAGCAATGTGTTTTTTGTTATAATGATTTCTAAAAATTAATGTAGTCAATATATTTTCTGTCATGTTGCATATTTCAGTGGTTCTATTTGTCTAGAGAAGCAAATCTAATCTTAAGACATGTAATAAATGATGAGAAACATGTTAATTATCTTTCTATTGCTCTAACAAATACCTAGAGTACTAACCCTATGAAGAGTAAAGGTTTAGTTTGGCTCATAATTTCAAAAGTTCCCATCTGCAGTGACTTGTATGGGCTGCTTGGCTCTATTGAGGGGTAAAGGTATTGAGGGGTAAAATCATTTACCAATGACTAATGACTAAGAAATAGTAGATAAAATAGGACATCAAATTCCCATGATGTCTGGGAGCCAGCATATGCCTTAGGAGGACATTTAAAATCCAAAGTATAAGAACAACACTGGCCACTAATAAAATTTCATTTATATGGATCATGTTTTTCATTTGCTTACTTCTTTGTGTGTGTAGTACTAGGGATTTTCTTTCATACTGAGCTACACTCCTAGCCCTTTTGTGATTGCATTAGTAGATGTTGGTGGTATATATTGTTTACCTTCCCTTGTGGAGTTGGTACATGGACAAAGCACTTCTTCACTGTATTTACACCCCTGTTCTCTCTTCTTTCCCTTGATCTTTCTGTTTCTCTTTGTGTCTCTGTCTGTCTGTCTCTGTCTGTCTGTCTGTCTGTCTGTCTGTCTGTCTCTCTCTCTCTTTTTCTGTCTCTGTCTCTTTCTCTCTTTTAATTTTATGTATTGGTACAGGATCTTACTATGCAGCTTGGGCTCGCAGTGATTTTCCTGATTCAGCCTTCCCAGCACTGGGATTACAGGTGTGCACCATCATGCCCAGTCAGGGTGGGCAGTACAGCATGCCCAAGGTGGGTCTGGGACAGTGTGGTACTGGGGATCTAATCTGGTCTTTGCACTTGGCTAGGTAGGTACTTAGATTGCTAACCTATCTCTGCATCCCTCCCGCCAAGCCTTGATTCCCAGCTCTTCATAAAAATAATTTTTATTATGAGTGAGAGTCTTACTAAGTTGCTAAGATGTCCAGGCTGTATTAAATTTTCTTTTTCATTTTGTGTATTTCATACAGAGTCTCACTATGAAGCTCAGACTCATAGTGGTCCTCCTGTTTTCAGCCTCCCAGCTCTGGAATTATAGGCGTGTACCACCACACCCAGACTTGGTGACCAGCTCAGCTTGCCTGGGGGGGGGGGGTGTCAGTGCAGCATGTGGTGCTTAGGAACAAATCTCCATCCCTGTCCTTGCCACAGGAGCTGCTTACTCCACTGCGCTATCTCACTGGCTCATATCTTTTTCATTTTAATCTAATTTAGAAATTATTTGGGGGAATTTTATTTCATGTATCTTCCATTGTAATGTTCTTTAGAAGGTCTCCTGTACAATATATATCTTCAGTGGGAAAAGAAAACTATGTTGGTGTGGGCATCTTACCTGGAGCAATGTTACACACATTCTAGCTTGGTCAAAATTCATACCTATATGCATCCATCATGTTAAAATCAAACACCACTTAACTGTAATTCATTTCACTATTTGTATTCTGTACTCATTGAATTATAAACTTTTAAAGATATTTTTATGAATTTTTTCCATAAACAAAGTGCATTTAAATAGTGACACTATCTGGATGACACAGACAAAGGATCTACAGAATAATGTACAGGACTAAAACATAAACCCTGAGGGGACTTCACTGACCACATAAGAAATATAAAGTTTATGTGTTGGTATACATGTCTTGCTCTATCTAGGTCTTAACCATCCAGCAGAAAAGTATAAAAATGAAGTATACATCGCGGGGCCATAATATTAAGCTGAGCTGTAAATGGCTATGGTGGACAACTTCTTTGAATAATTCACTATTGTTGTGGAATGCTGGACTGTGTTGGATTGTGGTGTCGAGTTCAAGCACCTAAGTTAGTTGAATGACAATGAAGTGCCCACCTTTGACAGGTGTAGACAAAGGAAGGGGTGTAGAAAGAAAAATCATGATGTGTGTGTATAGACAGTACAGTTGGGATAGATAACGCTGTGCTTCTACATAACCCTATGAGAGACAAGATTTGCACTAATGGTGGTTGGACAGGATATTATGTTGGCTTCTAGTACTATGGTCATCCACTAGGAAAATAATTATTGAATTTTTGATATAATTCAGTTATAAAAAATAAGATAAGTAAACAACTACACTCTTAATTTACTGATAAGAGACATCTGCTACAATAATGTCTGTAAGTATAATATCACGTATGCACCTTGTACGATACCAAAACACTTTGAAAACAGTTTGCAATGTAGTATTTTATTGAATCTGTCTTGTTAAGGTGTCTTAAAACTGTCTGATTGATATTTGTACTTCAATAAAACAAAAAAAATAAATTAAAAAAAGTGACACTATCACTGCTGGGTGAAAGTTCTACACAAAAGAGGAATTTTTAAAATTCTTCATGAACCACTCCTCTATATTTCATCGATGGAAATTCAAGCCTTGACCACATGCAGATTTACTATTATATTTTTCTCCAGCTAGGTAACACTTGATTCCTATTCACTCCATGTTCAACTTTCAGTCATAACATCTGTGGCATGCTTGTTTCCAAGATCAGCAGTATGCTTAGTCTGATTCATTCATTTACTAAAATGAATGAATGGAGTTCCAGCTGTTCTCCCAGACAAGCAAGGCCTTCCTTTATATTGTTTTGCTTCTCTTAATTACTGAGAAAAAAACCCACCAAGTTAGATGCAATTAATAGTCATATTTTAAAATCTAGCCTATCATTATCTTCTTTAAACCTCTCAGTATTTCCAAAAATTAATTGAAACAATTAAATATTGAGTATTATATATTTCAAAAAGTGTTTTCTTTCTCAGTGAAAGCATCAAAAAACACATGAACTGGAAAATAAAAGTCATGCAATAATCTTAGTATTTGTTTTTTTGTTTGTTTGTTTGTTTTTGTGGTAAGAGGGATTGAACTCAGGACCTTGCACTTGCCAGGCAAGTGTTTACTCTACTGAGCTATCTCCCTGACCCCATCTTAGTAATTTAACAAACATAAATTATGACAGTAATAGTTCCCTGTGACATAGACTAGCTGAATCTACTTTCTGAAAGTGTTAATAACAAGTTTAAACTACATATGAACAAAAACAATTTAGTCACATGACCTATATACTTAATCAAGGGAAGCTCTTTCAAAATGAATCTTAGAACAGTTCTACAAGCAAAGTGGTTTTAACATTTATAAACTGAAACTAAATTTAACAGTAATTTATGTTATTTTTAACATGACATAAAAAGTATAAGATTTTTGTAAAGATATTCCACATCCATTAAATTATGTTGAATTACCTTTAGGCTGCTCTCTAAAGACTATTAACCTTATCCATTAACTCTAGAATTTATTAGTATGTTTCTAATTTGGAATTTGATAGTATTATTCAATAAACCTCATTCAGTTTTATAGTATGAATCAATAAACCTCATTTAAAGTAGACTTAAAATTAATCTTAAATGCCATCTTTCATATTTTAAGATATGAAAGTTTTGCTTATTATTTGGCTTGCTGAGTAGTATAAAATATCTCATATATTATAACATACAATGCAATAGAGTAATAGTCACAGAAAATATCAAAATTATTAAGTAGGGTAGAGACTTGAAAGAGGAAACTACAAAAAAAAATTAAATATCCTTAATTCTTCTTTAGGTTGTATTCCCAAATGTGGGACAATAAATTTAAAACATAAGTTCTTATATACTTTTATTTGAAGCAGTTACACAAATGTGTTTTTTCATACTATTTTTCAAATCCCATCATTTGAAAGTATTCTATTTCAGACTCCACTACAACATCATCCAGTATCATATGCAGTTAAGCAAATCATTATATACCTAGTCATTGGAAATATATTTGCAAACATTGGCTAAGTGATGAAAACTGATCCAGTGAAAATGAATGAATAACCAACTAAATAAACGTGTAATCAAGGTGCTTTGCATTATTTAGGAGCTACAGATTCTCTTGGAAAATAAGGCATGAGACAAACAAGAGAAATATTATGTGAAATGAAAAGATGTTTCTGGAAAAGTAATATATATTTCACAACATTGTAATTTCCTACCATGTATCATGTAATTCGTCACAATCAGAAAGTTTTAAAATTAATCTTAAATGCCATCTTTCATATTTTAAGATATGAAAGTTTTGCTTATTAGACTTTAGATCACTACTCCTTAATTTAATTTATTATCCTGGTGCCCACGAGTTCCATTTCCTGCTTGACATTTGCTCTTTTATTGCCCAACTTGAATCTTTTCCAGAAGCACACAGAACGAACATCCTAGCTGTCCTTGCTGGGAGCTAAGTTCAGTGACACAGCAGGAAATCTAATTTCCTGTTGATGTTTAGAGGTCAAGGGCATGATCAGTTTAGTTCCAAAGGTTCAACTTTGAATGGGTTTCTTTTGAGTGACTTGGCTTGAAAGTCAGAACTTCTTATAAGATTTCTCAATCTAACAAACTGTTAGAGAGAATTGAAGAGAAGGTATTTCTCACATTCACCAGTTAGGCTACACATACTGCATTTATATTGTGGTCTGAAGGTGCAACACACTGTCTTAACTATGACCAAACTCCAGTCTTCCAACATTTTCTATTTTCTGTTAAATTCTCAGATCATACCTGATTTGAAATAGCCATAGACTACTTGGGTCAGGAAGACTCAAGCTAGTTATTACTGAAGCTGTTGAAGCATATTGACAGAAGGGGTAGAATACCATGCTGAAAGTGTCAAAGATTTGGACGTGGCTGTGGATAATGGATTATTTTGTAGAGTTGTTTTCACTTGAAAAACAAATGAATTATGGACAAATTTAATGAGAAAACTTTCAGTAGACCTTTTATGATAAAAGCCAGTTGATACAGACCTTGACAGTAATAATTTACAAAATCATGACCACGGATAAATCTATTCCTGAATATTCTAGATGCACACTGAACAATTAATTGTCAGATAATACTTTAGCATTAACACTTGTTATTTTATTTTTTCAGAAAAGAATGGCTTGGGTAAGTGTTTGGAATATTGAGTGATCCCATAGACAGAAAGAAGAGGAAGAAGCAGTGTTTATTAAAGTAGACTTCTGAAAATATATTCAAAATTGAAGGGAAATTGAGAGACTTATTTTTAAATGTGATAAAATATATAGGATTTATTAGTATTGGATTTGGCAAATGGGTGTTTATATGTTCACATTCTGTAAAAAAAATGGGAGTATGGAGAATTTAGCTAAATGATAGCTAATATTAGTGTTCTCTGGCAGGAAAGATTGCAAAAGAATGCATTATTTGAGTAGTGAGCAGACAAGAAAATTGCTTGAACATGATGATAGGAAAAGAGTGGAAAGATGAGCATGGAAATTTGAGATTACTAATGATAGCTTTCTTTCAAATTCAATGCATTTCTCCAGAAGTAATTCTTAAGGCTTCTAAATGCTTGAGAAAGAGAATCAGGATGTTTCAGAATTGACACTATGGTGGTTATTTGAGGACTAATGATGCAGTATTACAAGACTGCAATCATATTTGGAAGCTGGTAAGTGAGAACATGTGTAGTTACCATACAACAAATCCAGTCAATGAGTTAGATAAAATAATCCTATTAGAGAATTATTTTGTATAATGCTCTGCTGATGTTAAAGAGAAATACAAGTGGCATACAAAAGACAGTTATGGATAAAAATCTCTGACTGAAGTCCTAGACATTGAGATTTATTATTTGAAGAGGTTATAACAATGTGAACTCTTCGCAAAAGAATTAGAGAGTTGATTTGGAGTGCAATAAGATCCTTGTGAATAAATGAAGAATGATTTCATGGCACTTGCCAACATAGCAACACAAACTGTGAAAGTTCACAGGATGCCAATATAGGAAAGTAGACAGATAATCTGAGTTTAGTGCCCAATTCTCCAGTGAATATGCAGGTGGCTTAATTGAGATAAGAAATCAGAAAATGTTTTATGACACATGATTGCTAGAGAAATCAAAGTGTCATAAGTATTTTGTTTTAAACACATGTATTCTCAAATGCTTCATAACACTGAAATCAGAATGTATTGCTAATTAATAATATTGTTTACTTCAATGATTTCCTCTCCTACTTATTACCCCAGGACTCCTGCCTACACAAGTTAGCTGAAAATACTTTACTTCATTTCTATTACTTAAATGAAATGAGTCCTAGCCAAAATCTAAGTAGATAAAATGTAACCAAAATACAGGAGTTTATGAGTACTCCTCTCTGTCAACTAAAATCATTGTGAATTGCCCTAAGAATTAGTGAAATGGACATAATGTGGTTATTATGAGAATATGAAAATTTCTGGAAAATTTTCATCATACAAACTTCATTAAGATCGATGACTTTGTTGATGAACTCTTTAAATAATAATTAATTGAAAAAGACATTGGGAAAATTAACCAATTTCTTCTTGCTTGAGCTTCTTCATTGAAAAGAATATTTACAAAGATATATTAAACAAAGCCTGCCCACAGTAAATGCATAATAAGTGACTTTAATGAGAATTTTAGCGGCTAATGCAATTTTTATAATGTTTCTGCATGAATATAGAGTAATGAGAAATCTGTGTGGAAGGACAATTTCAAATTTCTCACCCTGGAAGAAAATAAATGCAGTATTTCCTACACTGAATGAGAAAAGAAAGAAGGATGAAGAAACAAGGAGAAGAAAGGAAAACAGCTAGACTATGGCCATGGCCAGAGACTGTTTTCCACACTGTGTTTTGTTAAATTAATACGAGAAGAAAAACATGCCTATCAGATTTTATCTCCCGGAAAAAAATATTTTCCAGAAAGCCATGGATATAATTTATCACTTCAGGTTTAAATAATCTAAAGGCATATTCTTTAAAAAATAATTTGAATGTGACTTTTGATACTAGACAGGAGTCATATCAATGAAATGACAAACTATCTTGTAAGAACTTTGTTTGCAAAAGGAATGGCATAGGTCATGACAGGAATAGCTGTCTATGAGCTGACTCTTCTGCTATCCGTGCTGTCTCAGCAGCCAGATAGAGCTGCTGAGCCCAAGAATGGCCTATTCCACAAACTTGATCAAGGTGATGAGCAAAGAATAGGTTTTCAGAGGAAATGAACTTAGAGCTTTGAAAAAAATTATGGACTGGGGTGCAAATGCCCAGGAGCAGAACTGAGCCACCATCAGAGAGTAACTCTTCCCTTGTCAGAATGACCATCCAACACCAATTACCTGTGCAGTTTCCTGATTCATAGCAGCAGCTGTTTTGTATTATTACTTTTCTTTGTTGCAAATGGAAGTGTTTAATACGGTTCTCTTTCCTTGTTCCATCACTGTTCTTTTCATAAATCTTCATAGAATGAAGAGCCATATCCAGTGCTAACTTTAAATGAAATATCAAGGCTAATATCATAAGTAAATGGGATTTTGTGAGAACTTGGTTGGAAATACATGTATTTTCTATAGAAGAGGGGTATGAGTAATTGCAGCCCAATAAAGAACTGAATAGATTAAATTACTGATCTCTATGTTTTTTAATCTGCTGCAAATCCCTATGCCTGGCCATATCTCTTTTCACTTCTTAGTATAATAATTAGTTCTAAAACTTGAATTTGATCTCAGAAGTGAGACAGCTTTTAGCCAAAAAGAATATAGTGGAATTGACATGACTCAGTTGAAATCATAGATTGAAAGGAGTTATGTTCTTCTTCATCACTTGTCTCTACAGTGTGTGTGTGTGTGTGTGTGTGTGTGTGTGTAGGAGTTTAGATTCATCACTTCTGGAGCCCTGCATGCAATGTGGAGCCAGTACTAAATAGCTTCAGCTGAAAGTGGCATCTTAGCCCAGTGCAGCACCAGTCACATGATTTGCAATATACATGGAAACCCACAAGAAGGGCAAACAATATGTGTTTCTTTGAATCAGGAGAGAAATCTCCCCCATTCATTGTATTTTCCTGTGCATGAATATGTGCATGGCATGTGATTGGTTTATGTATTTGAATAGCTCTTTAACCTCTCAATGTTATTTTTCACTAAATTTTATGCACAAAGTTTAATTGTATGAAATATCCTTTACCCCAACTATGAAGTACATTTCATAAATGAATGTGTGCACTTGTATTTCTATCATTTATTCATCATGTGTATGACATCTGTGTCATTTGCTTATATCTGTATGCACACATATAAAATGTTCTTTGATTTGCTTTTGTAAAGCACTGCATTTGTTTATGCAGACCACAATTCTGTCCTTCACTTATTTAAAGTCATATACATACACAATACAATTCCAGAAGAAGGCAAACAAGAAGCAAGAACTCAAGTAGGTTTGAGGCCCCAAGTCCACCCCCTCAGCCCTCACTGTGTGCCTGGAGCTGGTCGTACCATTTATGCCTGTCCTGTATTGGAATTTAGAACTTGCATGGGGGAAAAGAATAGAGACAAAAGTATGAACCACAAGAAATTTCCTAAAGGGGGGGATTCCTTTTTCCTTAAAATATTAGCATTACAATGAAATTGAGCTCTAGGAAATTAATGGGTCTTATTTCTCTTTAAGCTTTAGATAGAATTTGGCTATTTGAACATGTGAAAGAAATAGAAGATATGATTTATTTTGAGAAAGTTGACTAGTTTCTTTGTGAGCATCAGACAAAAAGTTCATTATAGCTCTCAGTTCCAGGAGCATAATTACCCATTGGTTCCTGAAAAATCCATTTCCTGTCTTTTTCATCTTATTACAGTCATATAACTGTACACCCCAAATTCAGTTTTTGCGTTTAGATCAATTATAATCTGATTTAGTTTTATTCTGCATTAGTATATGTGCTTTTTTTTTCTGTGATACCGGGGATTGAACTCAGGACCTTGCACTTGCCAGGTAAAAGCTTATCCTACCGAGCTATCTCCCTGGCCCCAATATATTTGTTTATAAAATGTGAATTGTGGATGCACACAATGTATTTTATTTATTTATTTATTTATTTAATGTACTTGGTATAGTATTTCACTATGCAGCTCAGACTCGTGACCCTCCTGTCTTCCCAGCACTGGGATCGCAGCTGTGCACCACCTCTCCTGGTCTCATGGCCTGCTCATCATACCTTGGGGGGGGGGTGTCTGGTGGAGCATGTGGTGCTAGGTACTCCACGCAGGCACTTAGTCTTCTGAGCTATCTCACCATCCCATTTAGTACATTTTTATAGAAAGTGTCTTTCTGTTACTTAATACCTATGTGTGAAACACATATGCATATTGCTGTTAGCTTATTAAGCCTCAATTCCTTCTGCATTTATCACATGCTATATTTATATATGTTTCTGTTTCATGACAGCTCAATTGTCTCCAACTGCTAAGGACCAAAAATGTGAATTATTCATTGAAAGAGATATTTAAGCGAATGAAGTGAACTTTCTGCATGTGTTAAGAATTAGCAGCCTTAGATCATGCTTATAGAAGAGACATGTGAGGTTTGACAAATATGTACAGTAAGACAAATGGGAGCTGGGAAGATATTGGAAATTTGGGTGTCTTTCCCTCTGTGGTTGTTTATGACACTTATTTTTTTGAAAACAATAAAAAAGTTACAAGATGTGTGATAGGCATAAATCAGTGGTTCCCAAATTTCCCATTCCTAATCCCTTCTATAAGTTTCTAAGAACACTTATTATAAACTTCCAGTCCAAGGAGCTAAAGGTAAAAAATAAAGTAACATTTCAATGTAACAGGCAAATCAGTAACGGCGATCCCTATTTCTAGTCAAGATTGTGGAAATATCTTAAAGAAATCAACTATGAGACCTTGTGTATCCTCACCTCGTACCTGTGTTAATTTCTCAGAATGAATACAAATGTGTTTATTCAACTGGGAAGACAAAATTAGTGTTTGCTTTTTCAAATGGAATTCCAATACAGCAGAACAGTCTCACTGTTGAAAATGTTATGGACATATATTTTGTGTATTTTCTGGTGCACATTGAGATACTCGTTTCATTGTTATTTTTTGATAGTTTTCCACCATTGTGGATTTTGCTACTTTGGAAGAGCAAGACTAATTTTGAGCAAAATAAAAGAGCTTGAACCTTCGTCTCAATCTGAAGTAACAATTACAGTTTCTAAAATTGTTTATTACATGTGGCTTGTACTGCTGGATGATTGTGAAGCAAGCAATACAAAATTAATTTCTGTTCACTCCATCCTTGGAAATTTATTTTTAAACCAAAGAACAACAATGTTACAGTCATTCTTATTGATAGTTTATCAGATTTTTTTCCCCAGACATTGTAAAATTCAGGAAAATTAGTGCATTCTAGTTATGTTATTACTATTGAAGACTTCTACAGTTTTTAAATTTCTTCTATCCTATTGGAGGAAGGTGTGTAACTGTATTGTTACATCGACATGTGTTCATTTATTTTCATCCTAAGAGATATGTAATTCTATGACTCATATGGTTCATGTATAATCATATTTTAGATATCTTCCTCTAGAATTGTTTTGTCATTAGTCATGTTTATTTTATTGATATGTGCCAATTATTTAACTATATGCTTAGCTGTGTCTTTCTAAACACAAATATACTTAAGATGAGTATTGATTTGATCTCAGACTTCTATAATTCTATAATAAAGCAACTATGGATATAGAACAAATTACACAGTATTTCTAATTTTCCAGTGCAATGTATATATCTTTGCCAAAGAATATTGGTAATCTCTGAGTCTGCAATGGATTGTGAAGAACCTTGCCTCATAGTGATGGCTGCTTATTGATTGTGGTTGCTGAATGTTTCCAAAGCAAAGGTAATTTATTAAAGTAAGAAAAAGAATAATGCACTCTTACAACTGACTCTTTCATGAGAGACCTCTCTATACTGTATATATTTCCTAGTACTTTGACCAGTATAGAACCTCTTTCAAAATAGGAATCAACCCCCTCTGAGCCCTTATGCCTCTTTATCAACTAAATTTCCATCACGTAGTAATACATTGCTATTTATCTACATTCACAGCATCTTCACCAGGAGGTAGTTCCATCTCAAGCAACTGTTTTCTTTCATTGCCCCACAAAAAGCAACTCTTCATTTATTAAAATTTTACCCTGAGATGAAAGCAGTTTGGTTATATCTTATGGCTTCTTTTCCAAATTGATTTGTCTTGCTATTTCTAATAAATTGATAGCTATTTCCTCCACTGAAGCTCTCAGACTCCCCAAAGTTGTCCATTAAGCATTAGAGTCAATTTCCTTAAAACTTCTGTTAATATTGATATTTAACTTACATGAAATAAAAAATGTTCCTAAGGCACGTAGAAAGTTGAATCTTTTCCAGAATTTTATCTAATTTTTTTTCCACAGGTGCATTAGAGGAATTGTTGTCAATGGCAACTGTAATCTGGCAAAATGTATTTCTCAAATATTAAAATTTGAACTTCAAAACTTCTCCTTTGTCCATAGATTGAAAAATGGATACTGTGTTAGCAGACATAAAAACATTAATCTCTTCATACTTTTCTATTAGAACTCTTAGACAATCAGTTATATTGTCAATGAGCAAGAATAGTTTTGAAAGGACTTTAAAAATACTGATCTTCCAATTACCATTGTCTGTATTGGGAATGAATGTGCTGGAATCCGGACTTTGCTGTTCCATTTATATAGCACAGAAATGATGTAATGTAAGTGGAAAAGCCTTTAGTATTTTCAGAATGAGAACTGAACAACAGACCAACTTAATCATTAGGTACACTCTTCTCTGACAGCAGTCAGTCTGACCTTTGGAACTGTGGAGGCCAGCACACACTTCTCCTCTCCACTTCTGACAGTCCTACAATTTATTCTAACATATAAATGCTTATTTATGTTTAAGAAATGGTATTCTAATGTAGCTACCACCATCAGTTATTACAGTTGGATCTACTGAAAAATTCGCTACCGCTTCTTGCACATTAATGCCATGGACATTGCATCTTCCCATGAATATTATGAGTCACTCTCTGGTAAATTAAATCGCTCTTCTACTACTTCTCCACTGCTTTAGAGCTCTCTAGAATTGAAGAGTATTAGGACATTGCTCTGGAGTTAGATATTGACCTGAGAGAATATTGTGGCTAGCTTGATTTTTATAATATGACCCCTGAAATGTCTTCCTTCACAACAATAAGGTGACTTTGCTTTCTTATCACTCATTTGTTCATAGTGTTCTGAGACTTTTTTCTCAATAACTTTTCCTTTTATTCACAACTTGGCTTACTCGCTAGCACCAGACTACTAGCCCTAAGCCTACTTCTGCTTTAAATATGCCTTCCTAAACATAACCATTTCTAGGTTTTGTTTTAAAGTGTCCATTGACTTGAAAACCTGGGAGCATTACATGGTTATTCATTAGCCCATTTCAGCACTGCTAAATCTTGGGTAACAGTGGAGCCTGGAAAATGGCAGGAGCAGATTATAGAACAGCCGGCACATTGGGTGTAGTGATTTTCACATCTAGAATGGCCCTGATTTGTAGAACACTCTAGTCTCGTAATACTAAAAGCAAAGATCAATGCTCATAGCTATTCATAGAAGATAACAATAATAGTAAAACAATTTGAAACAGGGTAAGATTTGTGACACAGAAAGACAAAGTGAGTACTTGCTTTTAGGAAAGGATGTTAGCTCTTCTTGACATTTGATGGCAAAATCTTTAATTGCAGTATTTGTCAAGTGTGCTATAAAGGGACCTGCCTGTGCTGATGCAGGCCAGAAGCAATTCAGAAAACAAAAATCCATCCTTTCCTTGATTATTTTACTGATTTTAAGGAAAATGTACAATAAAAATCTTCTTAAAGAATCCATGTTCAACTCAGCTTACTGGAAAAATGATAGATTGGCATAGGGTAGAGTAGCATACTACTTGAACCATACTGTAGTATAATTTGTACTTTCAATTTCTACTGCTTTGATTGGAAATATGGAATAATGATTTTTTAAATTTATTTATTTTTTATTTTATTGAAGTACAAATATCAATGAGACAGTTTTAAGAAGTTTGTTTCATGTTATAAAAATTTGTACAGGACCACCTAGGAAAAATATTGAACTAAGAACAAAATTATCAGAATGCAAATTGTATGCACTAACAAAATTGTTTACCTTTAAAGCATTAATCTTAACCTTTCTAAAGGAAGTTGCAATAGTGGAAAATGTCTTTTATTTCCTTAAACGTGTTTCCCTGTAAGCAGAATGCAACATTTCAAACACTGGATTGATTCATGCATCTGTCATCTTTATGCTCCTTCTCAAATGGCTAAAAATTTCCTATAATTATTTTCAAAATGAAATATGGGCCACAGAAATTTGATAACATTTTTATTTGCAGGAAAATGTTATTATCATGAATAGTGTAAAGGTCTTTCATCACTTGAACTTAGGAAATTCAAATTATTTTTCTGACTTAAATACTGTACAGTCTTACAAATCAGTGAGAACCATGACTGGGAATGAGGGCCTATTCCCACGAGGTCCTTTCTCTTGGACATAAGGGTCACTTGGAAAAGGGCATTTTCTTGGGTGGGGAAGGGCAGTCAAGAGGTTTCAAAAATATTTCATGTTCCACTGAGTGAATTTTCCTTTATTCTTTCAACAACTACAGGCATAGTGACTTAGGTGATTCTTTCAGTTCACATAATCCTCAAAAAGCAACAAAAAATATTTATGTTATGATGTTCAAGTAAACTGTATCCATTCAGCTTTTTGTTTTTCCATGAGTGAAAATAAGACCAACATATATAACATAAAAACAACTAATTAAAAGGGGTTATAAAAAACAAAAAATAAAATAAAAGGGGTGTAGGGAAAGGTTGATCAGTGAGTACTATGTTACAATGAAACAGGAGTAGAAGCTCTAGTGTGGTATTGCACTGCACCATACAGACAGAATGTATTTACTGTATATTTCATAAAGCTGCAAAAATAGATATGCATGTCTTTAACATGGACAATAATAAATGTTGTAGGAAGTATGTGCATTGATTCCCATCTAAATATTGCATTGCTTTGTACATTTTGGAATCTACTGAAATAAATTGATTTAGTATCCAAGAAATAAATACTTTTACAGTTAAAGCTGGTTGATTCTCTGAAATTGTCACTATATTAAGAATTCAGAATAAGATGATTTCTGTCAGTTACATAGATGTTTTCAAAAGAGCAGCCAAAAATTCACAAAGAATCTATAATTTGGAGTGTCAAGCAATCTGGAATCTCAGATTCCAAACTGAAGTTTATGTTATGTAACTACAATGTCCTTATTTAAGTGAATAATTTTATTCTTGCATTGATGTTGATTTTCTATATATTCATTATCTTCTGAATGAGGATATTACTCTGTTATTTTTCTTTCTATATAGGTGTCCAGTTTTCATCATCATCTTTCTATTATGTAATTTTTTCTTATTCCTTTCCTCAAATTTATATATATATATATATATATATATATATATAATTATATATGTATAATGAAGTAGCCAACATGAGTACCTCATTAAAGATTGATCTGGATTTATTTTTCAAGGGCAATTTTATGTGAACTTTAAAAAATTATTCCAGTAACATGCTTTCCCAGTATAAAAATACAAGGATGACTTCCATGATAAATCTTATGTCATTGTATTCTTTAAATAATGTATACACAGGGTGTTAAAGTCAATTTCTTTACTTTGTCATGAAGATTTCATACAGCTAGTTTTTATTTTTTGCATATCTCTAAAAAGATGAGGCAAAAGTTTGCAGACACATACAATTAATTTTGAAATGAAGCAATGATTATATATTAATGTTTGAATAAAACACTTTGAATAATTTATGTTTCAATTTATATTTAAATTAAGATACTAACTCATTCCTGTATATTGACACAAACTCAACTATTTAGATGCTTTTAGCTATAAGTAAGGTTCATTATAATTTCATAGTTATTACTAGACAGGTAAATAAGGAAAAATTCCTGGAAACATGCTCACTAAAGTTTGTACTGTTCTTGCTGATACACTGTATATGCTTGACAGGTTTGATTAATGAAATTTAGTCTTTATAATTTCCTATTTAACTCAATGGTGTCGCATATTTTCAGATCAAGGAGATAATGGAGCCTCAGAAGCAAGTGATAGATGATGTATAGTGTGCCCAAGGAGAGTCACCTAGGGAGAAAAATTTCTCTCTGGCTTTCACAGAGAGCAAACCAGTCAAGCAATGGTCATGACTCATCCAGAGGGCTGACACTGAAGAAAGGTCTACAAAGTGTGGTACAGGGTTTCAGGACAAATCCTGAGGGGACTCAACTGACCTTGTCAGATACAAAAGTTATATTTTTAGTTATATAGGTCTTGTTTTAACTTGGTCTTAACCATCCAGCAAAAAAAGTATAACCACAAGATATAAAATGTAATGCCATATTAATATGCTGAGCTATAAAAGGCTCAAGTCAACAACTTCTGACAATTGCTAGTTGTGCTGATAATTCACTAGTGTTATAGACTGTTGGAATATATTTAGTTATTTTTCTGAATTCAGGCACCTATAGTCCTTGGACTGGCATCAAGTATGAAAATGTCCTTTAAAGACTTCCCCAAATACACCTTCTCTAACTGCAATGGAACACCCATCTCTGACAAAAAAAAAAAAAAAAAACAAAAAAGGGGGATATAAATAAAGGGCCACTTTGTTGTGAAAAATATACATATGTATGTGCAAGATAGAATAGATATGCAGCTACTTTGTTTTACTTCATTGATAAGGAAGGTTTGTACTGATATTGTTTAGACAAACATCATGTCTGCCTGCATCTTGTCCTCTGAATAACTACTATGAAGACAACAATATGCAACTTATTAATTATTGTAACTTCCCTACTAAACTGTCATGAAACTGTCATTGCTGTTTTATACTTTTTTCTCATTAAAATGAAAGAAAAGAAATTTAAAAATGACTTGGATTTGAAGTTGACTGTGGATTCAATCACAAAATACAATTGGATATAAATTTTTTTAATCAGTTTTCAAATGCCATCAAATATACTACATATCTTTATTTTGTTTGAATGGATTAGAAAATAGTGATGACGTGAACAAATCTGAAAAATAATCTTGGCAACACAGAATGATGAGACTTCAATGAAAGCTTGTAATTTTATTGAAATTCTTGTATAAAGTAAAAATACTGAGATTGTATCATATTTTTATATGTCCCAGTTTATACAACTAACACTTTATTTCTTTTTCTCACATAATTCTGAATGAAATATAAAAGACTGTAATTGTGTCTTCAAATCAAAGTGAATGTTAACTCTTTACATAGAATAGTAATGTGCTATTTTGACCTATGCAGTTTTCTTATTAATATTAAACTAATAATACTTATATATTTTGAAATTATATAATTTGAAATAGGAAATACTTGAATTATAAATTAAATATTGTAGTTATGAATTAAATGCATTATGTATTAAAAGTGCATGTTAAATTATATATTACATATTATAAATTAAATGTAATTTATATCCTCTTAGCAACATTAATTAGTAGGTTTTAGAAAAGCACATTTTGTACCATTGAGAGAACATAATAATCTAAGGGATTTTAAGAATCAGACTTTTAAGAGTTGAATTATAGCGAAAAGGATGAATTAGTATGCGTACATTAGCTGACTTTTCTAAGATATGAGTCACCACAGTGTAACAGTAAGCTGTTATGACCGCTCTTTGTTCTATGAGTTTAAGTCCTTCTCTCCTCTATTCTTTGAGCCATTCCTTTCTTCTTGTGTTTACTCCTCATTCTCTAGCTTGTCCACCGAGGGGCAAAATGTGCTATTTCTGCCCAGCATCATGCAGCGCTTGTGAACCTCCATGCTTGTCCTAGTAGCTCGTATTTTGCTTCTTACTGTGCTTGCCTTGAGTCCTCAGCAGTAAAGGGAAAGCTAGAAAAACCTGTCAAGTTTTTCGTGAATGTGGGTTGAACACGTAAAGTCAGAAATATTTCAAATCAAATTGGGAAAGTAAAAAGTAGCCTGAGGACAATAAAACTCTTGACTGAAAGTGAGTTGAGAAATCACCACAGTATTTGGGAGAGCAGCGAGGTCGGCACGAGTGGATATTTAATCAAGCTCCCTTGTGCAGCAACTGAACATCAGTGGCTTGTGTGCCTTTCTCTTTTCACTGCAGTATTCAAGGCAAGTGTGAGTCAAGTCAACTTCATGTGTTGCAGAATATACTCATATATTTGCTTTCAAATCACCCACAAGCATTCTTCACCAACTTTTCTATTCTTCCTTCCCTTTCAAACTCACATTTAACTTATCAAGTATTGTCTGAGGTCTTCCAAGAAAGAGTCATGGTGCAATTACAAGAATCCTAATATAATAAGTGCAAAGTTTACTGAATTAATAATAAATTAATATTGAAATAAATACTATAAATATTAATTTCCAAACCTACTCACATCTCTTAAAGGACTAAAAATAGAAATTCCATTTGACTCAACTATCTTCCCAAAAGTGCCAGTGACATCACATTGTAGGAACATGTACAGAGTACATAGGAGCACAAATTATAACAGCTGAAACTTAGAATCAGATTGTGTGTCTGAAAACAAAGAACAGAAAAAGAATATGTGATATCTCTAACTAACAGAATACTAATTGACTATCCAAAAGGGTAAATTCAAAAGATGTAGGAAAATTGATCCCTTTGGAAAAATATAATGTTATTTGGAATCATTAGACAAGCCTAACTACCTACCGCACGGCACCTGTCATTTGACTAAGGCAAGGTGTAAATAAAGAGCAAAATAAAGGATTGTTGGAAACAAGCTGAGAGATGGTAGTCAGGAAGAAGAATGAGGAAGGAAAGGGGGACAATTTACAAATTGAATTTATGTTGTTGCTGTTTATTTTTTAAATACATTTTTAAAAATTTACTGAATCTGCTGGGTAAAATGCAGTTATTTCGCTACACACCATTACAAGATCCATATAAGACAACATACAATTTGGCTTCCTGAGTACTGTGACATAGCCCAACATTTCTACCTTCTAAATCTAGGTATTCCTTCTATAGCTTTGACTACATCTCTGACTCTGATTCTGACCCAACTCCAAAGCATTTACAAGGCACATGTAACACAATAAAATACTGCTCTAGTCTCAATTTCCCTTTCTTTGCTCTTTCCATACTTTACTAGATCTCAGCACTATTTTCCAATTGATAGGTCACTGCTTAGAGATGAGAACTTGGACTTGACTATTGAATCTGTTAGACTAAAGAGGGCTGCACCTTCCAGTACATTAGTTGTCAGGCCACCTGAAAAACTCTAAAAATAAATTTTATAAAAAACAATTCTGGGGCCAGCAAGATAGCTCAGCAGTCTATGCACCTTCCTGGTAAGTGCAAGAATCTGAGTTTAATCACCAGTAATGCATACCATGCTGGTCCTGTGCCAGCTGGCCACCAAAATCAAGAGTACTGGTATATGCCTTTAATCTCAGTGCGGCAGAGGCTGTGATAGCTGTGTCACCATGGGTCTGAGCTACAAAGTGAAACCTTATACCAAAAATAAGTAAATAAAAATTCCATGTCTTTAGGAAGAAAAAAAACAAATTAAATAAATCAAATAGGTTATTCATTTCCTCTTATGCCAACATGTTTGTGAAGTGGGAAGATGACAAAAGAAGGATTAACAGGCATTTCACAAGAACACGTTACCTTTTTCAGGATATTTGTTTTTTTATATTTTTATGCATGTTATTTGCAATTTTCCAAGGGTATCTGCAACTTATTCATTTACTTCTCCTATTAAGATCAGAGAAATTAAAAACAAGCAATTCTCTAAACACCCTACAATCAGTAAGGGACAGATGAGAACTGCATGCACATCACTGAGAGCTCCAAATTGAAGTGTTTCTTAGAGGAATATTTCAGCGACATGGAAATTACCTAAGCCAAATTTACACCACACAAAGAGAATGAACTATTTTCTAAAAGACATAAATAATTAATGGAATGGATTATAGCACAGAAAGTGATAGAGGTCATTTTTAAGAGGTGATGGGGTATAAAAGTAGAATTGGCATTGGCTCCTGAAGAAAGAAAAGGCACTCTAAGAGAGAGAGGGATGACTTTGGTTACTACATGGGAGTGATCTATTGCTATCTTCCCTTTTAGTAAATGAGTTATTCTAAAAGCATATAATTCAGCAATCTAGAAATTCATCATATAATCCATTCATCAGCTATACAATTTCCTGACCCATCATTATTAAAATTACCCATTATCAGGAGGAATGAGTTAATATACTTGTCCTGGAACGAGAACAATAAAAAAAAGAACAGGTTAGCATGAGCTTCTTGCTCCTTCCAGGCTGAAGAGATCAATTTTGGTGTTTGAGGAGTCAAAGCAGCTGATATATATAGAGAGAGCATATAACTGGGGATACACAGCTAGACTAGGAAGAAGCAAGAGTTTTGTGGGTTACACCTCAGTTCCTCATCCTATACTGATCAACATGTGTTAAAACTATTTCAGACTTGAAAAATCACCCAAAATTAGCAGTGAAAATAAAATTCCATTGCTTTCCCTGGCTTTGGACCATGTTCTATTCACTAGCTAGAAGAAATATTCTTTCCATCCTAGTGGCAAATGTAGCCGCCTCTTAGAAGAGCACCCTCTCAGTTGTGGGTCAAAATTAGCTTACAATTGAATGCTATGCTGGCTACACAAAATCCTTAAAAACAATCTTCATAGATCAATCTATTTTCAGATAACTGCATTTCAGAGCAGAGTTCAAGAACATATACAAATATAAACATCATCCAGTATTTTGTTAAGGTAAAATGCCAATATTGGGATCATGTTTTGTTTTTGTTTTTTAAAAAAGCTAAATGTTTAGAGAAGCAGAACAGAAATGATAAGAAAATTCAAACAATAAAGTGAGACCAGAAATAATAGGGTGTCATTAAAGCATTTTTTTCCCATTGATCTTGACAACCTGCCAAAACAAATGTGTTGTTTTCTTATTGTTGCTTTGATATAATTTCTTTACTTGACAGTTCTTTGACAAAGGGCCACTTGTTAGTTCCTACATCTTCACAGCCAAGGAGGTCACATCTTCAGTGACCTCTTTCACCCTTTTGTCTGAATACATGTAATTACATTTGTCTATCCAGAAAAACTAGGATAATTTCTTAATCTCTACATAGTATTCATTTATTTATTTTCTGGTGTGTGAAAGGCATGGATGGATTTCATATATTGCCATATATCTACAATTTGAGGTACATGTAAGCAACACATAAAATGTCTATTTCTGCTACCATATAATGTACTTCTTCACTGTGAATATTGTGAGAAAGCTAATGGAAACTCCATACCAACACATACCCTGGCTTTGACAGCTGCACTTACAATTCTTATTGTCTACGAAGTCGCCACACAGGTAAGATTCTCCTACAAAGGCATAGAATACCAAAGGTGCAGGATTAAGCTTACTGATTCCTCGCTGCCCACACTGGTGCCTCAGTGTTACAAGCAGAATTAGACAATAATGATGGCCAAGGTGGACAGCAATCAGCAAACCCATGCACCCAGGTCACAGGAGGGCAGCTGTCCTTCCCCAGGGGTCCAGATACTCACAACTGACCACCAACCTCTGGCTGGAGCACTCATGTTATTTGGATGCAAATGGCTAAGAGGAAGAAGCTGCCATCCATCATCCATCATCTGGGATTCAGGTGGTGATACTGACCTCACGCTGCTACATGGTCCAGAAGGTTTCTTTTTAAATTATGACAAAAGTACAGATGAATCATGGTAGATAGCCTAGGAAAAGTTAGTCAGATATACAGATGCTAATTGTTTACTCAGTCATTAAGGAGAGCTGTGAACAAAGGATCACTGAAATGATTTTAATCTAATCATATATTTGAGAGTAAATTGTGGCCATTATCAGAATTAGTTATTCTACCACATTATCTCTCCATCCATAAAACATGATCATTTAGATACATTTTCTGTAGTTCTTCCTACTTGGAAGAAAGCAGCTGAAATGCTCTGTCCATCCTCTTCCAAGTGCTGTGTATTGTTTATTATCTTTCCTCCTCTAGTTAGTTTTTAAGAAATTAGTTCCTTTCTAACGCATGGTTAACCTTATGCATGTGTGAAGATGGACTGCTGATGCAGAAAACGTTGTCTCATGAGAGTCTGGGCTACCAGCTTTTGTAACCTGCATCTCTGATCCTAACCTTTTCAAGTCTAATTTTATATACACAAACACATGTGTATGTGGCTATATGGTGTGTATATAAAATGCTCATTTAACAGTACATTCCCAATACACATGTATCATGGATTGAGCAGGCCTGCAATTTCCCAAAGGAGTGAACAGTGAAGGCTTAACTATAAGAGACAAGTTGATGTTTAGGGCTTCCAGATGATCAAAACACTCTAGCAGATTTAAGATTCTCTTGGGGTTGAGAAGAACTTTATTTGGTTCTCAAATGAAGGAAAGGGATAATGTAGCAAGAATGGAAATTGATTAAGCCCTTGGGAATCAGTTCAAAAGTTTCTCCAAGTAGCATATTTTGCCAACAAAATAATCATGTTATCACCAAACTTGGCAGCTTTTTCTCCCTTTTTTGGAACTAAGGATTCAACTCAGGCTCTTGTGCTTGCCAGGGAAGCACTTATTCCACTGAGTCATCTCCCCAGCCCCCAAGCTTGGCTGCTTTGTGGCTCTGAAGTAGGGTGTGTCAGCAGCACAAGTCCTTAGCGGCCTCAGCTGCAGTGATCCTGACCCCAGAGCTGCATGCCTACGCTCTCTCCCAACACAGCCAGAGGTCCCTGCATTCAGCAACTTGACCCTGCATAGCTCAGTCTCCCACACATGGTTTTCATTTGTTATACTTTAGAGAATCACAATACTACTTTCAGTTACAGTCTCACTTGATGTCCATTATTAGAAATTAAATATTTATCGCTATATAAACAGTGAGTTCCCACAGGGAAATATTGATCTACAGGGAAGAATACAAATTTCCCTCTGAAGTCAAAGATTTCATGCTATGATTTGAAATTTCAATTTTACCAAACCTGTGCAGTGTCCTTACTTTCCATAGAGATGTTGCAAGCCCTTGAATTTGGTGCAGAGCCAGGCGTATGTGTCTGGTAGCTTGCACTGCAAGTGGAGTGCCAAGAGGAACTGCTGCCCTCTGTATGAGTACCTCATAAAAGGCTTCCACCTCATGCAGAAATTGGTTGTAATGCCAGTTCCAAAACAGTGGGGATAGATAACGCTGTGCTTCTACATAATCCTATGAGAGGCAAGTTTTGCACTAATGGTGGTTGGACAGGATATTATGTCAGCTCTTAGTACTATGGACAACCACTAGGAAAATAACAAGGCAGAAAATATTAATTATTGAATCTTTGATGTAATTCAGGTATAAAAGATAAGATATGCAAACAGCTACACTCAATTTACTGATAAGAGACATACAGTATAATGTTTGTAAGTATAATATAATGTATGCACCTTCTATGATATCAAAACATTATGAAAACAGTTTGTAATGTATTAATTTATCAAATACATCTTGTCAAGGTATCTTAAAACTGTCTGATAACTGGCTGATATTTGTACTTCAATAAAACAAAAATTAAAAATTAAAAAATAAAACAAAACAAAACCCAAAGATACCGAGGACTGATGAAACCCTGTATGTATGCTAAGATCAATCACACTAAAAAGAGAGTCGATTCCTAGAAATGGATTCTCCCTCTCTCTGTCTTTTCAAAATTTCCTTTCAAATTTAATGCAAGAAAATTTTAACTGCATGCCATTGATGTATAGATGGTGTAGGTTTTGAAGTTACTGATTAGTGCTTTCTGGGAATGTTCTCAGATTCTAGTGCTTGGTATTCATAAACTCACTTCATAATGTTATGATTAAAAAGTGCAACAGTGGGTGGTGATGCAATTACTGGCTGAACTAAAATGTCCCAGTGGGTGTCAGAATGCACTATAAAACAATTGTTTAGGGATTCGTTGTCAGGCACTATAACATTCAGATGTTTGAGAAAGCTTATGCAACTGACTATAATGAGATTGAACAGAGAAGCAGCTGCTTGTGGGTCAATCAGCTTTAGTAAACTACAAGCCCAGGTGACCCTCAGGTCCTAGGACGATTTTGTTGGGAGTCTATTATTTGAATACAAGTGGCACTGGACCACATTTGACTGGAAAATTAGTCAAACTAGTTTGCTCAAATTGTGAAAAAGGCATAAATAATATATGGCTTCCCTCACCCAGGAAACATCAAAAGACATAATTAGTATTAGATTTTAGTTGATGGTTGGTCATGGCCTGCTTTGCTGAATGACTGAGGATGGAATAAAATAACAGGTTGAGCAGGAGAGAGTTACTGGCCGAGCTGCAGCACACACTTTCTGTCAAGGGTGTGGGAGAAGGCTGGACCAAAACATGAAAAATCGATTCCTGTCAAGTCTACAAATGCTATGCACAATTACTGAAAAATGTAGAATCCTTTCCAATTAGATATGTTCATTGGGATAGAGCTTGTCTCTATAGGGTTGCTTGTGGTAAACAGACATATTTCAAGCTGTTTGGGGGCCGTAATTCGCTGCAAAATTTCATTGCTAATGCTATGGATATTTTGATAACCACTGTTGCCCAATTTGTGTAAATAAGTACTTTATGCTTTAGTGATAAGCCATTTTGAAGATTAGCTTTTGTATCATAGCAAAATGAAGATATTGAGACACCTTGTTTCAGATCCTTTAATCTGGGCTTCTACACATCATGCTGAATTTTGTGGCAAACTCAGCAGTGGGTGAAGCTTTAGGTTTATTGTCTAATTGCAGCACGCACATGGATGCAATCATATTTTCTTTTATTCTGTTGATGTAGAAGTGAACTTAAGTGAAATGCATTAGGAGCATCCAATATGTGAGCTGTAACAATCCTTGCTTGTGCAGATATAAGCTGCCCCAGACTTGTTACACATTTTGTTTCCTCATGTGATTTCAAGATATAGTGATTTACATGGGGAGGATTAAGAAAATAGGTGAAAATGATCAGTGGCCCCTTGTCCGTGCTCACAGGCACACTGCCAAGGCTACAAAAGATGAAGTAAAAGTGCCAACCTTGAGTTATTGAGCTGTGAGTGTTATCTGCATATGTTTGTGAATATTCTGAAATTGTCTGTTAAGCTTTAATGCATACGTGAATCATATTAATTAGAAGAGAGATTGGTTCAGTTGATGTGGGAGAGTCAGTGCTGGAAAATATTGTTGATGATCCTCTACATGATTAATTGTGAGGTTTCCAAACTAAACCTACCATTTTCAGAATCTTAACAAAAGAGAGTATTAATGTTTGTTCACATTGTTAAGAACTGCAGTTTGGGCTTCTAAACTGCATTCAAAAGGACACAAATCTTGTGTTTTGAGGATGAAGCCACACACACACACACACACACACACACACACACACACACACCACCAGAACCTTTTACAGTATGTGACTTTAGTAACTTGCATACACAGGGTGGTTTCCACTATTAAGGGCATATAAAACAACACGTTGTTTCCAGGCAGCTAGAAGTTCTGAGAATACTCGCAGGAAGTGAGGAACATTACGTCCCAGCTCAGAGCACCACACTGCAGCGCCAATTCCAGGATACCCAAGCATTTTAGCAGAGAGCTTACTCAGGGGTCCCCTGATAACACCTCTAGTAGATCAAGTGTCCTTGAATCTCTATCTTGAAAATCATGGAACTGTCTCTCTGAGTAAGGTCAGCAATATTTCTGATCATTCAAGCCTCAGAAGTGTCCAGACTGCATGGAGATGGCAAGCTGACATGTCTGTATGGAGAGTATCCGGCCCTGAATACTACCTGACTGCTGTAGAAGTGAAGCCTGGTAGAGTAGTGCCACCCCACTGCAAAATCAGACACTGATGAGCAAACTAGACAGCATTCATTCTGGGACATACATTTGTTACAGGTCTAGATGCAGGAGAAAATTTAGTGGGTTTTATAAAGCATTTTTAGTACAGTACTGTCCACAAAGGGTTGGAAAATACTAACAAAAGTCTCTATGGAAATAAAAACTTAGATATGTACTTGATATGAAATGATCCACAGCCCTTCGCATTCTGATGACCGCTATCTGAGGTTCTGGCATAGTTGGGAATGAAGATGAATGGGGTGGAAAGTTCCGTAGATGCTGGCACAAAGTGATGGGCAATAGTTACAGACTGTCACCTAGGCAGTCAGACTCACAGAAGTCATTGTGCAGGACCTGGGAATCATTCTACGGGCAGGAAAGAGAGGGAAAGAAAACTGTTACATGGGTCAGCACAAGAAATATGGCAAACAGAGACTTACTGCCTGTATGATTTCCAACAGTCTTGCCAAAGAACAACATGTTGTTTCATATGCCCACAATCGTGGAAACCACCCGGTGTATGCAAGTTACTAAAGTCACATACTGCATAAGGTTTTGGTGGTGTGTGTGTGCGTGTGCGTGTGTGTGTGTGTGTGTGTGTCTTCATCCTCAAAACACAAGATTTGTGTTCTTTTGAATGCAATTTAGAAGCCCAAAGTGCAGTCCTCAGCAATGTGAACATTGATACTCTCTTTTGTTAAGATTCTGAAAATGGTAGGTTTAGTTTGGAAACCTCACAATTAATCATGTAGAGGAAGGAAAGCATGGTTATTTCACACAGGATCTGTGACTATTGATCACAATTTAGATTGCCTCAGCGAGAAAATTTCCTTTAGTGCCTTTATATGTGCCAGTGAATCCCCTGGAAAGGTAATGCAGAATTTTTCATGCATGAACGACATTCAAATTTTTAAAGAATTTTAAGATGTAATCTCAGTCATAGAAACTAATGTTTAGTAAGACTCAAAGGGGCAATGTAATATTAAAATAATAGTACATAATTGTAGGTGGTTTTTTTTTAATAATAAAGTCTTGTACAAAATCAAGCAATCTGATATGTACTACAATATGAATTCAGAAATTATAAAATAAATAGACAAGCACAAGGGTGAGTTTTCCACATCCTACATTAAAAATAGAGAAAGAAGCAGGAACACATTTTATATTACTGACAATATAATAAAAATCTTTCTTTAATCAGTACCACAGTCTGAAACGGACTGTGGCAGTGTCCAAAGTGGAAATGATGAATATCTGATTATAACTTGCTAAGTGCAAGATGAATAAGAGTTGACACTTGAGACTGAAATTTTGAATCCATTATACTATGCGTTTCTCTATTTTAGGAAATGTTCAGGTGGTGTCTTAAGGCAGAAATGTACGCCCAGTGATAATATGCCAATGCTTTCCATTAAACCACCAAGAATGCAGGGCTGGGCTTTGTTGCTTAGCTTTTATTTAGCAAATGAACATGAGAAAGAAATAGGTACTAAATGATGCTCTAGCCTTAGCATAGGAGTTTGTGCTGGGTTGGTAGTATGGAATAAAAAAGTTGAATATTAAGAAAAATCAGTGAGCATCTATGTAAAATTATCAGTTGCTTTATATACTCAACAACCATGTAAAATTGTCAGTTGCTTTATATACTAGATTGGCAATGGGAATTTTTTTTTCATGAAACACTATTTGGAAGATTGAAGTATATGAACATCTTAAACTGGAATTATTGTATCATTATAAAATATTGTTTAGGGTTAAAATTTTTCAGAAGTAGGCTTTCTGAATATAATTTCACTTTGTGTGTCTCTTACTTGGTGAATACTCTGTAAGGGCTTTCTGTAATCAGAAATATAGCTATTGTATGAGTTAGACTGCTTTTGCTTTTTTTTTTTTTTTTCTGGAACCAGGGATTGAACTCAGGCCCTTGCTCTTGCCAGGGAAGCACTTATTTCACTGAGCCATCTCTCTAGCCCTAGACTGCTTTTGTAAAATAGGTTCAGTTCACATTATTTCTAAATTTAAAAGCAGATATTTTGGCAGTAAGGAGCTACCCAAAGGAGGGAAATAATGATAAAAATGTTTGTATGTTTAAAACTTTTAAAAAATGTACAATACCATTTTAAATGTGATTAGCAAAATTTTAAAAATAAATAGAAACTTCTCCACACGCTGCACATGCCCTTGAGATGCCAGTAGGACTGCGTCTGCCATATTTAAATCATTTTGCATTTTTTTTTTTTTTTTGGTCTTTTTGAGACCGGGTCTCACTATGTAGTTCAGGCTGGCCTTAAGCTCACTTTGTAGCTCAGGCTGGTCTCGAACTCACAACAATCCTCCTGTTTCAGCCTCCAGAGTGCTGGGATTACAGGCCTGAGCCACCACGCCCGGCATCAAACTCTGACTTCACAGGATCTATTGAAAAGATGAATTCAATTTACAGCGCAATTTGTTCTTGTGAACTGCCTTCACTGTAGAATACATGATAGCGATAGTGTGTTATACAGATTTGCATTTGTCTATACTCAAAGAATATCTTACTCTATATACTAATCTGCAAATCATGTTTTAAGATATAAGATTTTGATTGTAGGAGTAAAGTGCAATAAATTTTTAATGAATATTACCTTGAAATTCTAAAAATTAAAAATTTAAAGTATTGAGATTTTAGAATATTTCCTGATAGATACTTTTAATTTAATTTTAAGTGAGCATAATATTCCTATTTTAACCAATTCACTTTACTCCAGTGAAATATTGTTGTACCCTGTAGGTCTTATTTCTTCTTTTTTTTATCATTTATTCATTTTGTTTTTGGCACATTGTCTCTCTATGTAGCTCACACTCCCAGCGATTCTCCTGCCTCACCTCCCCAGTGCTAGGACTACATGTGTGCACCATCACAGCTGGCTTCAGCAGCCAACATGGAATTCAGTTCTGAGGATCGAATCTGGATCTTTGAGCTTACCGGGCAGGCACTTAGATTGCTGAGCTATCTCCCCAGCCTTGTCTTCTTATTTCTAATAGGATCTCATAATTTCATTAATGCCATATTTGCAAATTAACTTATATTAGTTTATATTAATATTAATATAAATTTATATTTTTGATAAAAGAAACATGTAGTTCTTTTTGAGCATGGTTTTGTTCAGGAATACAGTGAACCAAAAGCAACAAATTATTTAGCTATCTAGAATTTTTTGGTAGCTTTTATGTCGGGTTATGCTTCGATTTCAAGTAATAGATGTATTACAGGAAGAATTAAATATGAACAATAAAAACTCCATTTTATCTTAGTAGTACAGGTCAGACACAATATTGTTTCTGTGAGAAATGGTGATAATTGCTGTATAAGAAAGGGGAGAATGAGGGGAGATATCTCATTGGAATAAGTGCTTCCCTGGCAAACGCAAGGGCCTGAGTTGAATCCTTAGTTTGACCAAAAAGAAGAAAGAAAGAAAGAAAGAAAGAAAGAAAGAAAGAAAGAAAGAAAGAAAGAAAGAAAGAAGGAAAGAAGGAAAGAGAGAAGGAAAGAAGGGGAATTCTTTGTGTTGAACACACAAGGGATGTCCAACTCAAAGCCTACAGGTGATCAGAGGGCAATTTGGAAAAACAAGCCCGATGTATAATGCACAACCACAATTTCCCTGATGAATGTGATTCTTGTGTATGTCTAAAATGTACCACTCCCTGGGCCTGCGGTGCCAGCTCCTCCCCTGAGGCACGCTGAGACTACTGTTGAGATTAGGCATGGTGGTGCACACCCGTAGGCCCAGCTCTTGGTAGGCTACACACAGGAGGATGAGTCCAATCTAGTAGTGAGACCCTGCACACCTTGTAGACCCTTCCCTAAAATACAAAATAGTAATAATATAATCAATAATGATAAAGTGTACAATAGAAACACATTTAAAATATTTTTTTAAAATGGACTATGGCTCTTGCACCTATGCATTAATTGTCAATGAAAAAGAAATCTCAGTCACAGGCCTGTGCTTTACAGGACCAACTTAGCAAATGAGATTTAGTTTTTCAGACCATGAATTTAGTATGAAGGAGGTGAATTATTTTTCATGGTTACTTTATCCTAGTAATTCAATTGCTTTATTCAGTGTTGCTTTCAAATGCCTCATCATAACCAAGTATAAGCAAGAAATCTATTCTCAAAACACTGATAAACTATTTCTGAATCATACATGTCATAGTACAAAAATCCTGAGTTTTCCCCATGAAAAGTTTGGCATTGGGGCTTACCTATCACGACACTTTCCCACCCTTTCCCTGGTGATCCTCAAAGGAATACAATTTAGAATGACTGCTCCTTGAGAGAACTACTTAGTAGTGTACAGACGTACAGAACCACATCTGCCTAATAGGCAGTGTCCCAGAAAAGTTATTTTTTCTCGGAAGATTTTGTCTTTGAAAAACAAGGAGATGTAAGGAAAGTAGCAAACAGCTGGAACCTTCAGTCATGGCATCCTTCTGTCTAGAAAAAGTGAAAACTAAAACAATATTTACTCATGCACTTGTTGTAAGAGGCTGCTGGTGGAGGTGCACACTCCTGAGTTAATTTATTTTGCATAATAAGTTGATTGGAGACACTCACTTAAAGTAATAAGGCACAGCTAAAGGAAAAAGGAAACAACCATTACTTTCTTCTATTTTGTGCTATAATATTGGGAATAAATAGATGCAAAAGTAAGACAGGGGCCAATTTCGGTGATCAACAGTCTCCCAAAATCAGATACAGCATGGTGGTGACAATTTGTTAATAAGAATATGATTATATGTATTACTCTACACACTGCATAACTGTATACATGCAGATGATTAAGCATATTTAAATAGCTCTATCTCTCATTTTCTACTAGTCACAAGAACATTCATGGCTTTTCTATTTGTGAAAACATTAACAACTTTGTCTTTTAATTTGGCAATGCATATAAATTTAGTGTAGTACTTTACGTATTAGCGTGAAACGCAAAACATATGCCATTTGTTATATGAATTGCATATATTTTTTTCTTGTAATTGTATTTATTGATTTTCAAGCATAGGTGGATATAATTAAAATATGACTGCATTTACAGTTCTTTTTCTATTAATTTTATTGAAAAATAAATAGCAATGACACAGGTTTCAAAACAGGTTAGTAGGACAGTTACATTGCATATTGTTGTCTTTGTAGTAGTTCTTCATAGTACAAGATATAGTCATGGTATCCTGTCCAAACACTATTAGTTCAAGTCTTTCTGCTCAATGAACAAAGAGAAAGTAGCTGGATATCTCTCCTAACTGTTCTGTATATACAGATACAAAATGGTATGGTAATGTGTAATGCACCTAAGGAGAATCACTTAGAGAGAAAACATTCTCTCAGGCTTCTACAGAGAGCAAATTGGTCAAGCAATGGCCATGAGTCATCCACATGGCTGATACCAACAAAGTATCTACAAACTGTGGTACAGGGTTTCAAGGTAAATCCTGAGGGGATCTGACATTGTCAGACACAAAAGTCACATTTATTGTTATATAGGTTTTGCTTTATCTTGGTCTTAACCATCCAGCAGACAAGTATAAAAATGAGGTATATAGAGTAAAACCATATTGATATGCTGAGCTGTAAAAGGCTCAAGTCAACAACTTCTGGCAATGCCAGTCCTATGGGTAACCCACTACTATTATGAACTACTGGACTATACTGGACTATTTTGAATTCAAGCACTTACAATATTTACATGGCAATGAAATACCCATCTCTGATAAAACTAGACAAAATAGGGAGATATAAATGAATTGTGTATCTTTAAAGGTATTAAAACAGGGTCACAAGGAGGAGCTAGAATAGCATTGTTAAATTTCATGATAAAGGGAGTTTAAACAAAGTCCCCAGATTTAGAGAGTAGATAGGATTATGTCATTCATTTTTGCTGCTATTTTTCTTTTTCTTTGGTACTGGTATTTTTCTTTTAATTCTCTTTTATAGTTTTTCCTCACAGAATAATTTGGAAGCAAATATATTATTTAAAAGTAGGTCTTATTTCCTATGCCTTGTTTCTAACATATATTATCACCTTCAATTAAACTGACCAATTTTTAAAGTTCAATTAATATCTGCATAAATATGATATCTTAATTTACTTCTGTTTAACTTCTGTCATTTTAAATTGCTAGGTCTAAAACCTTATGAGTTTGTGTAAGTAATAGAACTTAAATATTTTATGATTCCTTTAAAATTATTATTGATATTCACTGGATAAATTTTTTACATCAAATCAATAAACAGACATGTAGCATCTTGGTTTATAAAATCACTGTGAAGTTCCAGCTGGAAAGCAATTTGAAGCAAAAATAAAACCCTTAGGTAGTTTCTGAAATTCATAATCTTAGCCCTACCATCATTGAAATTCACTAGAAGGCAACCACAGTATGCTTAAATAATAGACACAGGAGACAATTGAAAGCAAAAAGTATATATATGTATATATACATACATATGCAAATATGCCCACCTATATATAGCATATAAATGTTAAATGAATAATTACAACGAAAACATCTATTAGCTCTGCAGATTTAGGTATCAGTGTAGTAAGACATGTAGTTGGAATATTAGCTGGCATTATAAAATGCATAAATGTAAGCTCCCATTTAACATCCAATAAAAGTTGTAACAGAAAGATAAATAGGTAAATTCCAACCACAAGGCCTTGTTAATGAAAGAAAATTAAGTGTATTCATGCCTTGCTGCATCTGCTACTCTGTCAGAATAGAGGGTCCAGAATACGACTCTACAAGTATAGATTTAGAATTAGCAAAAGCAAAATACTCATGCTGTATTAATTAAGCAATTAATTGATGTTTTTGGTATAGGATATCACTGCACAGCTCAGACTCATAATGATCCTCCTGTTTTCAGCCTCCTCCCCAGTGCTGGGATTACAGGCGTATGCCACAATGCCTGGTTTTGGTGGCTGGCTCAGAGCACCCCGAAGCGGGGCCGACATGGCATGTGGTGCCAGGGGATTGAACCTGGTCCCTGTGCTTTCCTAAGCAGGCGCTTAGTCTGCTAAGCTGTCTCACTGTCCCATGCTGTGTTAATTTAAAATGTACTTAATACTATTAACTTTTTGGAGATTCCACTAAAAGTCTAAAATAATGAATATAATTAAAATATGGAAATACAATTAGTGTGCACAAATAGACTTGTACTATTCATGTTTCCTATGCATATTACACAATCCCTGGCACGTGATGTCAAAAGGAGAGGTTTGTGCTGGTGAGGTAGCTTAGCAGTCTAAAGTGCCTGCTTAGGCATGCGCAGGAACTGCCATTTGTTCCCCAGTACCACGTGCTGCATCAGCCCCACACCCAGGGTGGGCTGAGCTGGCCACAAAAGAAAAGGTGAGTTTTAACTTTTCTCAGAGTTTCACAGGATTCAGTCAATGGTCGCTACATCTAAGGGACAAACACGGCAGAAGGGTTTGGCAAGGAAAGTAACTTAATTCATGGCAGCAGGGAAGCCGAGGAAGGGAAGAGCGCCAGAGAGGGACAAGGGACCAGATACATTCCTCCTATTCTCGGCATCATGTCTCACCCAGCACACAGAAGAGGGTGCCTTGCCGATCCCCCAGAGTGCCCTGATCCAGTTGACATGGTCAAGTTTGCCCATTCTGACCCTGCAGATAACCACAGTGACACTTGAAAGAGAAATGCACGGGAACTGTATGAATTACAATTGGGCCACATTCCAGTGCACGACAGGTCTCGCCTCCTCTTGGCAGCCATGGGAAGAGCTGACATCTGCTCAGGAAAGATGACTTCTATCTGAAAAGGTAAACAGTGAGTGCATTGTTCTCCATCACGGAGCACTCCATGCCCTTTCTCTCACTGCAGCCTATGGAGCTGCTGTTATTAGCTCCTTCTCAGAATTCAGAAAGTATACATTGATGAAATACAGAATTGCCCTAAGTATATTTTGACTTTTATTTCCCTTTAATTACTCTATTTCTTCCTAATTTAGCTTTCTATTTAATGATTAAAAACTACATTAAAAAAATTACTGATTTTGTCTATTGTATTCATTTTTTGGTTTATTATTTTATTTGTGTGTGTGTGTGTGTGTGTGTGTGTGTCTGTGTGTGTCTGTGTGTGGTCAGTTCAGGCAACCCTGAAGGTGGGGGGCTGACAGAGCATGTGGTGCCGCAGATCGAACTGTGGTTCCTGCGTTTGCCTAAGCTTGCCCTAAGCAGGCGCATTAGTCCACTGAACTGTCTTGCCAGCCCCTTGTCTGTTATATTGAGATAGAGTCTCACTATGTAGTGCAAGATGGTGTTGAACTCACCGTGTCTCTCAGGCTGGCCTCTAACTCATAGCAACTCTTTAACCTCAATCTTCTTTTTTTTTTTTTTTTAACTTTCAAAACAGGAATCTAATCATTTAGTCACACTGTAACAAACATGGACTATTATATTGCTATAAATATTTTCAATTTCCTTTGACAAAATGTATGTTTTACAGATTTTTTTTCGATACAGGAAGTGGAACACTGATTGCTAGAATTACAGATGTATCCCTTCAAATTTTGGCAATTTCTTTTTCTTCCTGTTATTTTAATTGCATTTCAAGTTCCCGTAGCCTTTTTCATGACCAGAGTACTATCTTCATATACACAGAGTTAAGTCCTTTTATCTCTATACATACATATATAACTTTATGGTTGTATTTTAATATATTTATAATCTATATCTTTAGTGAATAAAATTTTTTCTATATTCATATCCAAAAGCTCCGCCTGTCAAACATCTCCAATTCTCTAATAGCTCTTTGTTCCTTGCGGCCTATTTTCTGGGAATGCCAAAAACTATCAGGAGCTTAATAGTCTGAGAGTGGTATCATTTCTGTTACGGTTTCCAGACGTGTACTCATGATGTCATAGGCTTTTTCAGAAGTGGCTGAATCTAGGGTGTGTGCTGCTGGGATTAGGTTATGTGATTACTAAATCAGTTCACTGATCATTTTGGAATGGTCCTAATCCAAGTAGCCTACACAGGGTAAAAAAAAGGGTCAGAAAGAAACTATTAAGGTCTCTTGGTTGCTTTGCTACCTTCTGCCCACCATGAACTATTTCTCCTCTGTGATACCTGTCTGCCATCCCAGTCTGCCTGGGAGCCAGATGAGAACACACTGAATGCTCCTCAAACAATGAGATAAATACATCTTTTCTGGCCAAATTACTCAGTGGATTAAAGCACCTGCTTAGGCAGATGTAGGGTTCCAGGAGTTCAATCCCTGGGCCTGCCATGCTGGCCCCACTAAGGGGCACGCTGAGATAGTGATTGAGGCTAGGCATGATGCTGCATGCCTGTAATGGAGTCCCAGCGCTTGGGAGGCTGTAAACAGGAGGAGCACTCTAAGTCCGATCTACAGTGTGAGACCCTATAGACCCTTTAGACCCTGTACTCACCTACAATGTTTGAATGGCAGTGGAATGCCCATCTCTGACAAAACTAAACAAAAAAGAGGGATACAAATGAAGGAACATTTTGTGCTGAAAGAATATATATATCTGTATATAAAACTTAGGTTAGATACACAGTTTCTTTCCCTTAGTTCAATGAGAAGAAAGGTTTGTACTAATATTGTTTAGATAAGATATCATGTCTGCATCTTGTACTATGAATAACTACTATGAAGACAACAACATGCAATGTATTAATTATTGTAACTGTCCTACTAACCTGTTTTGAAACTCTCTCATTGCTATGTCTTTCTCAATAACATCAATTAAAATAAAAACATTTTAGGAATGGGGGTATTAAGTTTCAACTATACATCTTCATAAGGGAAATGATACTCATTAGCTAATATTGCCTCTGTCTTACAAAGTTTTCCAAATATTGACACTAAAATGTGAATTACTATTTATTTAACATGAAAAGTAAATTCAGTGATTCTATAAGTAACTGACTTAGGGCGTGTAAACAATAAATGGTAATTTTGTCAGTAAGTGAGAAATAAGATTCTAGAAAATAATCATTTTATTCACAACTTCATGACATACTCTTTAAACTATACTATTAAATTGATAATTTTAAAGTGCGTGGCAATGTACAAACATCTTCAGATGGTCCTAACCAAAAAGCATATGTTCATCTTTAAATTTTTATGGTTTGTGGTGAAATGAATAAGAAACTAATAAAAGAGTTTTATTTATTTTGTTATGATGGTTAAGTTATTGAAAATACGAGTTTGATGTTCAGATCATATTTATTTATTTTTTTGGTGGAACCAGGGATTGAACTCAGGCCCTTGCACTTGCCAGGGAAGTGCTTATTCCACTGAGCCATCTCCTTGATCAGTTAGGTCATATTTAAATGCTCACAGTAAAATAAGTTTTTAAGGCCTCAGTGAACTAAGTACTTGCTCAGCCAAGTGCAGGGACCGGGGCTCAATCCCCGGCAGCACATGCCACATTGGCCTCACCCCTGAGCACGCTGAGCGGGAACGAGACCAAACGTGGTGGTGGACACTTGTAATACCAGCACTCAGGAGGCTGAAAACAGGAGGATCACTATGAGTATAAGCTGCGTACTGAGACCCTGTACCAACTACGTGAAATAAATTTTGTTCATTTAAAGAAAATTATAAAAGGTTATATAGCTTGATGATGATACTTATATTGTCAGTCATTCTACCAAATGCCAATTCAATGTTTTTTGTAGGAATAGAAAAGTGAAAAGAGCACAATATAGAACCTAGCACATGCAGAGACCAGCGGAGCTCACAGGCACAGACATCCATAGCATGGAGAGGAGTGAGCCACACATTCTTCATTCTCCAGACTTCTCCAAACATCACAAGGCTGCGGGTGTGGTGTGGGGCACTACAGCAACGCAGGGAGGGAGCGGCGCTCCGCAGTGCAACTTAGTGTAGGTGCGCTGCCCCGCTCGGAGGTCACCTTTACAGGGAGCTTCGTGAAAGTTGGAAAGTAAGAGAGGAGCCCACTTTCTCACATCCGTACTTGGAGAGCCAGTCACCCACACGTTCAAGAGTACTTGAAACTTTGAACAGACATTTTGCAGACTACAGACTTAGTGTTGGGATTTGAAAAAAGAAAGGATATCACAGGAAACTCATGAAAGGTAAATTCCGATGCTGCTGTTGCTTGTTACCAGGCAGGGATGGGGTGGATTTATTATTCACCTTGAATCTGACTTGTTTTCTCTCAGGAGATAGGCTCTTGCTTTATCAAAGAATAACAATAAATCAGAAATGGGTAAAAATAAAACATTGCATGAAAAATTGTCTGACCAGATTGCTTCAAAAATACAAAATATGGTGGTGTCACACACTGGGAAATTTTAAAATATTACACTAATGGTGTTAACATACTATACACACACAAGCACACACATATGTACAATAGATATGTATGCATATTTAGTAAAATATTCAGGAAATTTTCTTTGAAGTATATATTATTTATAGGGACTTTTAAATGGTTTTGGAAAGTTCAAACACATTTATGCCTCCTAGTGCGTGTGGGGGCATGTGTGTGTGTGTGTGTGTGTGTGTGTGTGTGTGTGTGTTACTCAGTATTGAATTGAACTCTGGGCTTTTTCACTAAGCCACATGTTCAGAAATTGAGTAAATTATTTATTTTTGAGACATGTATCTGTAAGTCACTAAGTGGCCCTGGCTACATTTGTGCTTGGATCTTGCTACCTTGATCCCCCAGAGTACTGGTATTGCAGGCATAGTAAAAAAATGATATTTTCAAAAATATTATCATTTAACAGGTGCTCAAAAGAATAGGACAACAGCTAAAATTAAAAGATACAGTGTATTTGAAAGAATTTTATATAATTCTCTAATTAAAGATAGTTTCTCTTTAGCACATAAACAAAATGGACACTGGAACAAAATATTCTGGGAAATACTAACAGCCAATAAGCTAGCTTTATATATAACATGCCACAAGGTATTAACTGGTACTCATTGGGAGCTCACCAAATACTTAGGATGAAATGATAATTGATGTTTATGAACTACAATTAAATAAAATTGGGCTCTCTACCTATCTGTGGAGAGATATTGTGTATAAATCAGTTCACGGATTTATATAATCAAAAAAACATACTAAAAGCCGGGCGTGGTGGTGCATGCCTGTAATCCCAGCACTTGGGAGGCCGAGGCAGGAGGATTGTTGTGAGTTCAAGACCAGCCTAAGCTACAAAGTGAGTTTAAGGCCACCCTGAACTGCATAGTGAGACCCTGTCTCAAAAAGACAAAAAAAAAAAAAAAAAAAAAAAAAAAAAAAAAAAAAAAAAAAAAAAAAAAAAAAAAAAAAAAAAAAAAAAAAAAAAAAAAAAAAAAAACAAACAAAAAAACATACTAAGAATATATATGAGATTATTCTTATCATTTCTATATTAGAATTCCATTACAGCTATTATTTGTGTTTTAAAAAACTTACCTTTTTCTATTGATTTGAGAAGTTATATTAAATAGAATTTGTAATTCTTCATGGGTGAGAGAGAGAAGGACAGAGGAAAAAAAGGGGAAACATTTAAATTACACAAAATTCCAAACAGTGTATATACCCAAAAAGGAAAAGCATGAGTATTCTCAGTAGATATAAGTTTGGATTGAGAGATTCATGGGACTTTTCTGTGGATTTTGATATTTTATTTTAATGTTATTACTCATTTTTCTTGTGACAATGTTGGATAAGCATGTAACATAATTTACACTATCTAAAAACTTCATTCTATTTATTAATTTTGTTTTGCCAGAGCTGTAGCTCGGTATCGGAATGTCTGCCTGGCAAGCACAAGGTCATGAGTTTGATTCCTGGCAAAAAAATGTTCAGAATTCTGCAAAAACTTCATTTTTCTTTGGAATTAATTATGGGAAATTCGGTCACAATGTGGAGCTAAAAGAAATAATTCTCATTTCTCTACTACTCTTTTAAAGTTAGGCATTCTGCGATGGCTTTGAGAATATTGTGCAATTATATAGGAAATATTTGCTTCTCACAGAAATTAGCATTACAATTTTCTAATTTGAATAAAAATTGAGAGTACAGATTTTTAAAAATGTGGAATGGCATGGATAGTAAGTCCTTACTACACACTAAACCCCACCTTATGGAATCTCTAACCCATGAAAAACTTGACTATAAAAATAAGGAATGTGTGTCAGGTGACACAACTTTCAATACCATAATATTTATTATTCACATTATTCTGTTTTTATTTAAAGGATCTGAACAGTAAACATCAGATACAAAAGCATTAAGCTTTAATAGTAATTGGTGTAGTACTTTAAATTTTGGTATTCAACAGATTGAACAATGTATATTGATTTTTAAACAATTAAATTGCTTAATAGTAATTGGCAGAAAATTTGTAGGCAGTCATACTGATATTTTGATTGGATCTATAGTATTTTCAAAAATTAATACTGTGGAATCCTAAAAAGCTTCATAGAATATCAAAAAAAATATGGAAGCATTTTTATTTAAGCAATATCATTCATTAAAATGTAATTTTATGTGGCAGTTTATAGAAAAATGTTACAAAATCACAGAGTCTTGGAATGAAAGCATATAGAATATATATAAGGATCATAAACAAAAATACGCTGTGCAATAAACCAAGTTCAAAACAGGTAATCGAATTCTTTGCAGGATATAACACTGTCAGAATTCAGAGCAGCTTCCTAAAGTTTTCATTTATGGTTTAAATTGTTAAGGAAAACAAAATTTGCTAAGGGGAGAAAATTATAAATAATGTCCTCAATTTAGGGTGCCACATATATTTTATTTAGATCCATTCATTTCTAATAAACAGGTATATACACTTTAAAAATGCTACTTAAATACAAATTAATGATTAATAATACTATTGAACTATCATGTAGGATGCATTACATAACACTGCAAGTATATTACTATTTAAAATTGGTAGCACAAGAACCAAGATGTATAATTTATTTATATTTGGTTTTAAAGAGAAATGAACAATACAATGGAATTTCAAAATAGGTTAGTAGAACTGCAATAATTGACACACTGTATATTGCAGTCTTCAGAGTACAAGATATAGACATGACATCTGATACAAGCAATATTAGCATAAACCTTTCTTTATCACTTACATAATAATCTTGTATATAAATATATATTTTTATTTATTTATTTATTTTTGCTTTCCTCCTCCTCCATCACAGTTTGTCCTTTCTTTCAAACAATTTCTTCTCAACAACGTCCATTGTACAATTTGGAACATTTTTGTACCCACTCAGTATCTCTCACTAGTGAGAAAATATGATGTTTACACCAGTGCACCTGATTTATTTCACTAATGAGTGTGGTCTCAAGTTGTGTCCATTTACCTACAAAAATCTGTGTTTTATCCTTCTTTATGCCTGAGATGCTGTTCCATATGTATAAAAACATCACATCTTTTTTATTCATTCCTCAGTGGATGGCTATTTTGGTTGTTCCCAAGGTTTAGCCATGATAGACTGTGTGGCTATAAACATAAGATGTTTGTAATTGTTATGGGGAAATATCCCAAAAGAGAAGAGCTGGTTTGAGTGGGACCTCCACAGAAGTCCTTAAAAGAGTTTTTACAATGGTTTCAAGGGTTTACTCCCATCTACATGCCCACCTACAGAGAAAAGTTCCTTTTTCCTCACAGCCCAGTCAGCATTTGTTAATGGTTGATCTTTTAATGGTAACCATTCTTTCTGGGGTTAGACGGAATCTCAGTGTTGTTCTAGTTTT
Source organism: Ctenomys sociabilis (assembly GCA_004027165.1). Taxonomy (NCBI): domain Eukaryota; kingdom Metazoa; phylum Chordata; class Mammalia; order Rodentia; family Ctenomyidae; genus Ctenomys; species Ctenomys sociabilis. Next base: position 27,262 of record PVKA01005432.1, on the reverse strand, counting down.
CATCTCTCCAATGACCAATGATGTTGAACACTTTTCATGTATTTATTAGCATTTATATTACTTCATCTGAAAAGGGTTATGCATCTCAGATGTCCATTTTTAAATTAGATCTTTAAATTTGGTATGTCTGACTGTTCTATTTTCTAGATACAAACTCTCTGACTTATGTACAACTGGCTAATTCTTCCCACTCTGTGTGTTGTATTTTCACTCTGTTGGTGATTTCTTTTCCTGTATACAGTCTTTTTAATAAGGTGAGACCCCACTTTTTGATTCTTTGTGCTGTCTTGGTTTTGTTCATGACCTCTCTCCTTACACCTTTGTCACTGAGATTTCTACCTATTTTATCTTGCAGTAAATTTTGTGATTCCTTTTTAATATTTAAATCTTTCCTCTATGTTTATTTTATTTTAGTGCTTAGTGATAGGCATGGTGCTAGATTTGGTCTTTGGCATGGAGACAGCCAGTTTTTCTACCACTCTTTAGTAGTGGTGCTATCTTTATCCTAGTGAACATGTTTGGCCCTTTTGTCAAAGATAAGGTGGCTGTACGTGTTTGGGGTTACATCTGCACTTTCCATTTTGTTCAGCTGATCATCAGTCTTTTTTTTTTTTTTTTTTTTTTTTTTTTTTTTTTTTTTTTTTTTTTTTTTTTTTTTTTTTTTTTTTT
>PVKA01005432.1:0-26493 GCA_004027165.1 Ctenomys sociabilis | reverse complement strand
AGAGACGTGAGTTCTGCACATGATATTTTGATTGAGACTGCATTAAATCTGTGTAACAGTTGGGAATATGGTCATTTTCACTAGGTTGGCTTTTCCTGAGAAGAACAAGAGATATCTTTCTATTTTCTAATATTCTCTTCAAGCTCCTTTTTAGGGTACTGTAATTTTCACTGCACAGATCTTTTACATCTCTTGTTAGATCGATTCCTACCTATGTAGTTGATTTTTTAGATGTTATTGTGAAGGGTGTGCTTTCCCTATTTTTCTATCTTAAGTTTCTTCTTATGTGCAAGAATGTTATTGATTTTTGAGCATTTACTTCAATATGTGTAATTTAAAACCTATAACAAATTAGAAAATTATGTTTAAAGCCAAATAATGGACATTGACATATTGGTTCCGATTACTAAGTAACTGAGAATATATTTTTATACTTCAGTAATAATGAAGAATGTGAAATACAAAATTATAATGATACCTCTTTTGAAAAGAGGGCCTATATATTTAAGAATGTTAAAAACATATTGAAGTAAAAGTGAAAAAACAAAACAAAATTCCAAAATACTGTTGATTTATTTTTAGTTGAAAGGACATGTACATGAATCAGAATTTCCAGATTTTGTTTCTCTGTTAATAAAGTATAGTGGTCATATACACTATTTCCATTTCAACATGTTATATTATATGACTTGTAACATATGTATTAATTTGACATGTTATCAAGCCATATTATTATGTTTTCCTATAATTGACCCATCTATCTCTTTCTGAAATAATCTCATTTTAATATGCACAAGTAATTAATTTTGAGGTAAAAATAAATCAAAATTAAGTATGCTTCTAATTCCCAAATATTTGCAGCTGCGAAGAAATACTACTCAAGAGTGAAAGTTACATTGATTAATAGAAGAGGGGAAGAACCGATCACTTTTAAGATGAGTAATCCCACTTCCTATACTACTGGACTTTCTGCTCACACTTTCCAGGGACAAAAACTATTTTCCTGCTGACATACATTGCATTGCTATTTTGATGCTTGCACTTGAGATATTATTGACTAACATAAAGAAGAGATTTACTGTTTATATTTTATCGATGAAGAAATTCTGAAACTTAGAATAATTAAATAACTGAGTACAGGCATGGTGGCACATGCTATAATCCCAGCATTGTGCAGGCAGAAATCAGGAGAATCACTAAGAATGCAAGCTGCATAGTGAGACCCTGAACACACACAAAATAATGATAATTAAACAACCATTTCTGGCAGTATGGTAGTAGTGCATGTGAAAAGTAATATATTTGCAAAGTAATTTCCTGGCATTATTTTATAGTTTTATATGTCTGCATTTTACATTAACATTTACATATATTTTATTTATTCAATATGTGGGCTTTTGTTTTTATGGTGCTTAACACAGAAATTTTATTAAAAACATAAAAGCCTTGTTATAAACCTTTAGACTTTTCATGTTAAAATACTTTAATCCTTCATATTCTATGCCATGCTATTTTTTTTTTTTTATGTACACAAACACACACATATATTTAAATCTTCTTTCAGGAATTTAAGTTCATGTACATTTTACCTTGATGGAGGTACAAAGTTCAAGTGTTCTTTTGGAAAAAGTAATGATATGACTTTGTGTACTGATTTTTTTTAATGTTTAAATTTTTTTGTATCTTAGGGAACGGTCTCCAAGGTGTTCAGGGTCTCACTACTAGATCGGACTCATAGTGATCCGCCTGTTTGCAGCCTCCCAAGAGCTGGGATTACAGGCAGGAGCCAGTACACCCAGTCTCAATTGTCATCTCAGCATGCCCCAGGGGACGAAGCCTACATGACAGTCCTGGGGGTTGAACCCCCAGCCCTGAATATGTGAAATTTAAATAAGTGATATGTTTGATGTGATTACTGTGTATGGAAGGAACAACAAAGTTGCTAAATGCAATGAAATTCGTTTGTGTGTGTGTGTGTGTGTGTGTATGTGTGTGTTTGCTACAATGTTCAAAAGGTAAAATCTGAGCTGAATCCTCATCTAGATGAGGAAATTGAAACAATGATCACATCTGTCATAGGGGGACAAAGTAAACACTCATTCATTATATAGGTCTCGAATTTTATTTAAAAACATGGGAGGTCATAAGTACGGGAAAGTTGCAGTATAGAAAGGAACTATGTGTTTTCTTTTGAAAGGCAAGCTGTGGAAATACGGCTACTGGGTTGAGGCTAAAACATAAACAATACACAATGAAGCTATTGGCATGCAACAGGGAAAACTGTGGTAAGAAACATGGGTGATTTGAACGATAAATGAGTAATGGTCTTGGGGCAAAATAGACAGAAACAGGCAACAGAATTTTCTGACAAATTACATCTGCTAAGAGAAAGAAAGGGATTGAACTTTGGCAAAGCCCTTTTTTGCAACCCAAAAATCTGGTCAAAGAAGCAAAAATTATTGCTAATTTTCTTTTTTAAAAAAGTGCAAATTCATGGCATCATCACTTGGATGAATGTGAGGATATTATGCCAGGTAAAATAAGTCTGTCACTGAAAGACAATAGTAAATAATCTCATTTATATTTAGAATATCAAGGATAGCAGCATTGCAAATCAGATTAAGAGTGCTGGTTACCAGCCATGGGGGTTATAGTGTTTGTATATTTTAGAAATATTCTAAAAGTACGATGGTTTAGTCTTTACCTTGTTCTGAGATCAATTCAATAGCATAGTGACAATACTTAGCAAAAATGTAACATGTATTTTAAAATTCTTAAGATAGTATATCTAAATTCTTTCAATATACATACAAACAAAAACATGTGAAGTGATAAATATATCATTTCTCCTTAATTAATTCTAGAATAGTTTCTCTACACATCAAAATGTCATTTTGTATTTTTTACCAGTAGTATTTACCAGTGTAACATTAATACAAATAAATATAAGCTTGTCCTACTTGATCAATTCACCATTGTTATACAAAATGTCTTTCTAAAATGTTGTAAGGGTGATTTTAATTACTAAGGGTGTGTCTTTTCTATGCCTCTTAGAAAGGTGTCATTCTATAGATTGCTAGCATAGTGTAGTCCATGGAGTGTTGCTCAGTATAAAAGAAAGTTTTCAATTGCTTTCCATGCATTAACAAGATGTCTCTTGCTGGTGCTTGCTAATGACATAACCAATATTTATTACTCTCTAATCAGCAATATGGTTTTTCTGCCATAATAATGAGGGAATTCTTGACAATTAAAACCAACATTAACTTGAGTCTGAGAAAAGGTGTACATGCCCATGGATGGCAAACAGATGGCAAATGGAGACAAGAGTACTGTCTCTTTTCTTGGTAAGTTCTGTGCACAGGAAGGGATCTTTTGTCTTTATCCAATCTGATGGAAAATTACACAGTTGAAGAGCAATCACCAGGAAAAGAGGGATCACACACTTATGGAACGCCTCTGATATTTGAAGCCCACTGCACAGTCCACTTTTCATTCCACTCAGGGTACCGCTCAGTGCCCAAGAAGTGGGATTGCATTAACGTTTTAATGAACTGTGATTTATGGATAGTTTTTCTGCCTTGACAGCAGTGACTTTATATTTTCTTGCACTGTAACATTTTTAGATGGGATTTATTAAATATTTTCTTATAGAAATTCATCACACATTGCTTGCCAAAAGGTCTGCACATTGCTTCCTCCTGTACAAGAACATTTTCCTGTGTTTCAATCTCATCCATATTTTCATATGTTTTCTTAAGTTCATGGATTTTTTTTTTTAAATATTTTTTTCTTTTGTTAAAATGCCATCTGTTCTGGACATCTTCTCTAATGCGTATCTCCAAATGCATATGAGAGCTCATTATCTGTGCTAATATACAAGTAAGCCTTTTTAAATCAACCACTGTATGTACTTTAATTACTGTTTATATTAATGATTTTTCAGTAAAATAACTGAGAGCTAATGAGATTTTTTTCTGTTTCACTTATCTATTTATGACATCTCACTCAATATTTGGAGAGAAGTGTTAAATATTATTGAATGGATAACCTTGGTATGGCAGTGGCATCCAAAGTGGTGCTTGCTGCTAAGAATCCTCTTCTGTATTCTATTATGATATCTTCAAATATTTATTTTCTCACATTGTAAAGTAGTTTTAAGACAATCCCATTATTATTTTTACAAATTAAGTCTACTTTTATTCTCAGCAATGTATTTCTAAATCCAGTGTGCTTCATAACAAAACTGTCCTTTATTTATGCTTTTGTGCAGCTAGTAACACATGACACTAGATTGCCTAGAAGCTGATAGATAAGCTTAACCATATGGGATTTTCATCTCAGGGGTGAGGTAGATTGTGAAAAAAAAGGGAAGGAAAAATGAAAAAAATATACATATATGCACAAACAAGAGGGTTAGGATAGCTACTTTCTCTTAGTTCACTATGCATTAGCAAGATGTCTCTTGCTAGTGCTTGCTAATGAGATAATCAATATTTATTCCTCTCTAATCAACAATATGCTTGATGAGTGTAACTACTTTCTTACACTACACACTTCTCTCAGTCACAGTTTGGGTAAAGCCATGAGCTAACTTTAGCTGAGAATAAAAGTTTGAACTCATATTGCATAGACAAGACATAATGTCTGCCTCTTGTCCTCTGAGTAACTGCTCTGAAGACAACAATATGCAATGTACTAATTACAGTAAACATCCTACTAATCTGATTTTAAACTTTTACCTTGGATTCTCATGGGAATACAAATACAATGGTGAATTACCCTTGCCAGGGACGTAGGGCACGTCCTTCTTACAAGGCCTGATGGTCTGAGGTGGAGCTGAGTCAGTGATGCCAGCACTGAGGAGCAGCTGTCAGTGCAAATTAACATAGCAGAGAGCTTTGACTACACAGACACCGCAATAAATCAGCTGATTATACACCAAGGTATCAAAACAGTAGAAGTAGCAAGTGACAAGCTATATGTCAAGGCAGTCTTTATGGTGTCAGGTGAGTTGAAGTACTTCAGTATTACAGGTGAACATGGTAGCAGGCCTCAAGTCAGAATCTGAAAGTTGTTTTAGCCCATGAGCAGCCCGCCATTACATCAGTCATCAGCTCTGCCTTTGCTCTTTTCTTGCACTACACACTTCTCTCAGTCACAGTTTGGGTAAAGCCATGAGCTAACTTGAGCTAAATTGAGGGAAGTGCCACTGAATGCCTTCTTACAAATTGGAGAAAGACATGTTAAGGAGAAAGCTCTAAGGATGCCAATAAATAAAAGTTGAATAAAAAAAAGATACCAAGAGTCCTACTTAAATTTAGATTCATTGAAACTAGTTTTTTATATCTTCCAACCTCACTTTATTTGAGATAACTTTGACCAGAGTTCGATGCCTTGGTCTTGAAATATTTCTATGACTTAGTTCTACTAGATTCTCAATTGTTTATACACTGTGTCTTGCTTTTCTCTTATTTCTGGGAAACAACTGCAAAGTTCACAAGGTGATGGAGGGAAGAATCAGGGTATTCTTTATGTGTTTAGAACAGGGTTTCGGGGTCTCCGTACATAGATCAGACTCCCAGTGATTCTTCAGTTTTCAGCCTCTTGAGCACTTGGATTACAGGCCTGCACCACCACACCCAGTCTCAATCACCATCTCAGTGAGCCCTGGGGCCAGGGCTGGCATGGCATGCTGGGGATCGAACCCTGGTCACTGTACTCTGCCTAAGTAGGTGCTTTAGGAACAACCAGAATTAAGGAAGGAAAGAGTTGTTTAGTGGAGGTTTTAGTCCATATTCAGTGGGCTCCAAGGCAGAGTGGCACATGGGAGAGTTCAGTAGTGTTGTCAGAGAACAGCGAAACAGCAAGAGCACAAGGGAGGAGTCACAGCAAAAGTGGCTATGGAGAGCAGGTCTGTCTCCCTCATTGCACTCAGGCTGTCCATGCCAGGGTGGGTGCAGCACTCACACACATAAGTCCAGAACTGGAGCCAGAACTGATCGCAAACTCTAGAATTCCACCAAGTAATACACTTTGGGGAACTAACAGACACAAACCATAACACGCTGTGTTGTCAAAATGTATTATTTAGCTTTCCATCATTGTGACAAAAATCTTGAGACAAACTGTTTACCTGGAAGAGAAGATTAATTTTGGCTTACAGAAGGTCCAGTTTTACTGTTTGGGATTATTGTGCCACAGTACATCATGCCAGACCAAGAGGCATAGAATGCCTCTTCATCTTATGGAGGTTAGCATGCTAGCAAAGGATTGAAAAATGCTGTAGAGGACATGCACATTGTGATCTAAGAGCCTCCCACTGGCTCTACCTAGAACCTCCAAGTAGAGTGACAGACCACAGCTTTAATACAGGACTTTAGGAAACATAAAATATCAAAGCTACAGCACAAGTAAATGCCATCATTTTGATGAATACTCTCAGAATTTTCTGAATTGCCTTATATTCCCCAAATTTTTTTTTTAATTTTTATGGAGAATTTTTATTACTATACAGACTTCCTGAGGAGAAAGGAAGGAGTTCAGAAAGGGTCTCTAATGTGTAGTTTGGGCTGGCTTTGAACTCACCACATTACATAAGCGGGCCTAAACTTGTAGTGATCCTCTAGCCTCAGCCTCCCATGTGTTAGGATTGTAGGCCTGTAGCACAATACTTGATTTATGGCGACTTCGAATAATAATTTTTAAAAGATACTTTTTCATCTATCATACGATAATATATTTTTTCGCAGTGTACTTCATTATTATTTGTGCATGTAGTGTTAGATTGAAGGAAAATTTTATCAAACTCAATATTAAATCTCTAGGAAAAAGTGATACTGACAAAATCTTCAACTTGGATGGTTTATCACAGTCTTACAAATAAATTAATTTACTCTTCTAAATCAATAAAATTTTAAAACATTCTGCAAGAAAAAGGTATTTCAATGTAATGACAAGAAGAGAGGTTTGTTATAATTTAAACATACATTAGCAACTGAAAAGTTCAATAATTTATTAGATTGAATTTTCTAAGAACATACAGTGTTTTTATTGGTGTTGTAGGCATGCCATCTCATTATGTAGTTTAGGTTAGTCTCAAACTCATGAGCTCACATATTCCTGCTAATGAATTTTTCTGGGTCATTGGGGCTATGGACATTCAACAGTCTGCCTAGTGCTATGTAAAATATTTTTAAATAAGCAAACCATGTACACATGAATTTGGCAAAATAAAAATAATCTAAGAATGTTGTTTTAATTTGCAGTAGTTTTAAATGACTTTGCTGAATTTGTTTTGTACATAATTTTAATTAAAATACTAACTATATATTTCAGTGAATTTGCAACTAAAATTAGAACTTCTAGATCAGTGGTCTTATTATTTTAGTGTATAGCTCATGTATGTTTATACAGTACATCTATCCATCATCTACTCATCTGTCATCTATCATCTATCTGTCTTTATACCTATCTCATTTTCTTAGATATTTTGATATGTTATTGTTCAATTTTAGTGTAAAATAAGTTTACTCTTTAAAGGGCAGTAAAAACCATGATAGTGAAATTTCTTCCCTCATTTTTTTATATCCTATATTTATCTATCTATTTATTTGTTTGTTTACTTATTTGGCAGAACTGAGGATTGAACTCAGGCTCTTGTGCTTGCCAGGGAAGCGCTTATTGAACTGAGACATCTCCCCCGCCCAAATTCAAAAACTCTTCCTTCATTAATGTCAACCTACATGTAGTTCTAGTGTTTATTGAGAACTTGTGAAATGTACTGATGTAGGACTTAACTTCTTAGATCCTAGGCATGATATGCTTCACTGAAAGAAAACCTGCAGAATACTTACAAAGTTACTATCATAAATATCTACATCCACAATTGCCACCATTGAAACATGAAAATCATCTATGCAGTAATAGCATCTGAGGCTCTACTGTGCAATAATTAAATATAATTTGCAAGTAACACATCACACCAGATCATATCTCTAACCTTTTACTACAGTCAGAATGTTTATATTTCAGCTAAACTTGTAGTAGTATTACAAAGTTTGTGTTTGATAGAACACAATTTCTGGTTTTTATTTAAGATATTTTAATCCTACTATAATGAAACTGTACCTAATTAAATGTTTTTTCTAATTATTGCAATTTTTTATTTGCCTCAGTTTTCATTATTCAGCAGAACTAAAAGAAACAAAATCATAAGATATCATAACATATTTATATTGCATACTTTTTTTTTTTTGGCGGAAACAGAGATTGAACTCAGGCCCTTGCACTTGCCAGGGAAGCACTTATTCCACTGAGTCATTCCCCTGGCCCCTATATTGCATACTTGATATTCACATTATTTACATTTTTGAAAAATTTTCCAGCTTTATCTATGACTTTAACTTTATCATAAAAATTAGAAATATGATCTATAAAAATAATCCCTCATATTGTAATACTTATTACAATAACCTGTTGAATTATCAAGCATGAAAATAGAACTCTAAGTATAATAACACACTGTAATTACAAATAATTTTCCATTTTTTGCATTAGTGGCCCAGGTTTGATTTGTGATTCAATGTATTGAAAGTTCCCATTCTTATTGTCTTTATTTTCTTATAATTTCTGATATGATTAGTAAGGAACTTATTTTTCCTTTCTTCAAATCATACTTCACGTTGTTCTAGTTAGTGGCTTGTACTAACCTTATCAAGATTCTTCCTTTGATTATGTTTATTTGTTGATAATGTAAGAGCTTTATAGTCAGAATGAACTCTCATCAGAGTCACATGTGCCACATTCAGTGTCCTACAGATGAAACTTAGCTGTAGCATTATTGTGAAAGACTTATTTTAATACACTGAATAAAAATATGTTCTATATGATTTCCTGCTTCACTTTTATGCATTGTAATTCCAGATTGTTCAGATCTTTTCACTTACCTGCTCTTTTACTATCTCTGTATATATAGAAACATGAGTATACTTTTCTCTGAATAGAATTTTTACAATGGCCACAAAACTTGAGAATGCTATCAGCTATTACAGTGATGATATTGTCAGTCCTGAAACATAATATAAACAAATAGATTTTTTAAAACCTTGGAAAAGATGACAAATAGGTTTGTTTTACAATGATTCCCAGAGATATTTTCCATTAGCTGTGAGGACTGTACTAGAATCTACATCACTTAGTATCATTACTCCAATGCTAGGCCACGTAATTCTTGCAAAGCCAACTAAATTGCTTCTTTAGGGATAATACTTTCAAATGTAGATTTCCGAGTTTATACAAGTGCATATAGGAATAAGTATTATTTACTTTCATCCTGGAAAAGTAGTATTCATTTCATGAATCTACAAGCATCTTTTTTTTTACACAAAAGACAAGCAAAGAAATAAAGTCTCCCTGACATTAACACTCAGGGCCCTAGACAAAAAAAAAGTCATAATCACTTGTAATTTATCCAAGAATGGTATAATAGAAGGTTACACAGGCTAATCAGGGAATTTGGCCTATTAGAAAGAGGAAAAGGACAATACAAGTTCACATATTGTAGACTGAGCCAAATTACTGGTTTTTGTTTTATTATTTTATATTTTGATTATGGCACTTATGTGCAATTTTTTCCCATTGCACTGCACAAGGAGAAATTAAGTTTTTAAAATTTTAGTTACTAAGACATCAGACTATGATGTCATGACCTCAGAGGCTGCACCTCACCTTTAATTATCTAAAGTTCCTTCACTTTCAGCCAGGTGCTTTTGCTTGTTTTCTCTCATGCAAAGGTTCTGCAGGTTCTTTTTGTAGAAAGCACAGCAGGGACAGTTACACTCCCATGGGAGGCAGCAACTTTGCTGTACTGTACAGTTCCTTCTTTATTCCTCTTGCTCTGTCTCTATCTTCTTTCTCTCCCTCTGCCCCTTCTCCTTACCCTCTCGAAAATCCACAGGTTTTCATATGTTACGTGTTAATATTCATGTTACTTTTTCCTTTCTTTTGAACATCGGGCAAATAGTTTGGAATTGCACATAATTTAAAATAAACAAATCTTGTAAATAAACATTCACAAATGTCAGAATGTACATACGTTCTAGATGTAAGTCTGAAGGCTTCCATGGTAACCCAGAATTTTACTTGAAGACCTTGGGAGATTATTTTTCTCATTTTGCAATCAGGGGATTCTAAGATTAGATTACATAAGAGAAATGATCAGAATCCCTTGCAAATATCCAGAAAACTCCAAGTTTGGACATGAATCTGCATCTGTAACTAATGTCGCTGAGTCCTCTAATTTACTTGTCAACAGTCATGACACAGAGAAGCAATTTCTCAGAACAAAAAATGACATTCAAAGAAATATTTAATAACACTATAAATCTACATATGATTGATACCTGGCAGCTCCATTTCATTTTTTCATGAATAATAGTAGCTTGTAGAAATGAAGAATAATGTAAATTATACTGGATAATATTATATTTCCATTTAAAGCATCCAATTTCTATCGGCAGTCTCTGTTTACTCAGATAAAAGCGGAAAATCTTCCATGTTGGCAGCACACCTAAAGAGTATTCAGGATACATTTAGTCAACTTGTAAATTTTGGGGGAAAGTAAAATATATTCATTGTGTTTTACATTACAGTCAATGCTGAGAATACAAAACAGAATAATTCCTAGAGAGTTTGTCTAGGTGTGCTTCTTCACAGAAAAGTTCTAGGCTAGATCAGTCAAAGCCAAGTCAAAAAAAGCACACAAAACACACAATGACACACATAAACACACACACAAACATTATGTTTTGTTTCTAAAGTATTCTATTTTTTCAAAGTTTGTACAAATAATTTCACAGTAAATAAAAGATACATAGATAAATAGATAGATAGATAGATAGATAGATAGATAGACAGATAGATAGATTTCCACTCAAACTCTATGCATGTACCAATTTCCCCAAAACAATGTGAACGCTATGTATTGTGTACATGTTGTAATTAACTAAATTGAGAATGTCTTATGGTCTGTTTTCTTGGAAATTACCCAAGCAATAAACATTTCTATGGAAACTTAAAATTACATATCTGTGCATAGTAGACTTTTAATAAGAATATTTATTTAAACACTGTTTAAAATATTTTACCAGTGTTATCTGTTTGGGACTGGGGAATAGCTCAGCAGTCTAAGCACCTGCCTGGCAAGTGCAAGGACCTGGGTTCGATCCCTGGTAATACACACTGTAGCAGCCATCAAGCTGCGTATTGAGAACCTGTACTGAATAATGAATTGGAAATTGAACCGAAAGAATATCTATTTGAAAATTCTAAATTGTATAAATTTAATGATCAAAATGGGATATGGCTTTGAAAAGCCCTACATTTGGTACAGCATAAAGAGCCATGGAAAGGCTGAGGAGATGGCTCAGTGTAATAAATGTTTCCCTAGCAAGTGCAAGGGCATGAGTTCAATCTCCGGTTCCAGTTCCTCCCCCCCTCCCAATGTGTTGCTCTTTAGGGGCTGGGGAGATGACTCAATAGAATAAGTGCTTCCCTGGCAAGCTCAAAGGCCTAAATTCAATTCCCAGTTCTGCCAAAAAAAAAGAGCCATGAAGTAAAGCCATTTTATATAACATGTCAACATTTATTGATTAATACATCCATAACTTTGTTCCTAGGTGCAAGACTACCTGACATTTCTAAAGACAACAAAAAGTTGCAACAATTTTCCCACTACAGCACACCTATTGATGCTAAAGCTATGTTCATTCTATGCAGTAAATTAACATTACTTTTATATTTTAAATATATGGCTTTACCTTAATATTAGTGAAAATTCAGCAGTTACTTGAATAAGTACCAGGGTTCCGATTTTTCAAAGTTAACACCAGTGCAAATGCATACTGGAACACAAAGCCATGCATGTCAAAAGAACTATGCAATTATCTCATTTCCAACTAAAAATCAAAGTTCATCTGTGCTTTGTAGCAAAATTTCTCCTTTGTGAATAGCCCTTCATACTCAACAGCAAAGGATATGGTTTCCAGATCTTTTAAGCAATATGTAAATTCACGTATTAACTTGGCTCTATTTCCAATTCTAGTGTTACAATTACATAACTACACTGAATTTGTACTACAAACCAGAATTCAGAATTATGTTTATCTTTACAGTAAGTGAATATTGTATCTAACACTATATATCTATGTAGGTATGCATTAGGGTTGGATTTTATTGATCGCTGGCCTGCCGTGCCAGCCCCGCCCCCGGGGTGCACTGAGAGGGCAATGGAGACTGGGCGTGGTGGCATGCGCCTGTAATCCCAGCATTTGGGAAGGTGTAAATAGCAGAATTACTATGACCCCGATCTAATTAATGAGACCCTGTAAACTCTTACTAAAATACAAAGAAAAAAAAGTTGGATTTTAAGATGTAATTGATTTTTATAAAATTAAAATTAGAATGAAAGTAATATAATTTAATATATTTGTCCCTCAACACTTTCAGAGCAGTTTGATTTTTTCAATTTGCTACAGATCTGCATTCTTTCTGTGTTTTATTTCCATGGCTTCCTTATGTATTTTTGAGTATATGAAATATTAAACATTTATGAATATACATTTTATAATAAAATATACCAATTGACTTTGTTTTTTTTTTTTTTTTTTTTTTTTTTTTTTTTTTTTTTTTTTTTTTTTTTTTTTTTTTGTCTTTTTGAGACAGGGTCTCGCTATGCAGTTCAGGCTGGCTTTAAGCTCACTTTGTAGCTCAGGCTGGTCTCAAACTCACAACAATTCTCCTGCCTCAGCCTCCCGAGTGCTGGGATTACAGGCATGTGCCACCACGCCCGGCCTAATTGACTTTGATAAAAGCAAATATTATAAACATCGTATCAAATCAAGGTTAAAAATGTTCTATTGATCAGTTGGTTGTCACTATCTTCATTTATCTGCAACTATATCATTTAGAACTCAGAATGATATTTACATTTTCAGTTAATACCCTTCAAAACTAAACATTTGCAAATATTCCTATGTCCACTAACATGATTTCATGTACTTTTTTTTTTTTTTTTTTGCAGAACTGGGGATTGAACTCAGGACTTTGAGCTTGCCAGGCAAGCACTTATTCTACTGAGCCATCTCCTCAGCCCCTACTTAAAACACTTCTTTATGGCTACTATAGATAGAAGACTTTGTAACATGTCTCATTTATTCATTTATCTCCTCTAAAAGAGAAGGAGATAAAATGAGTCAGTATGAATTAAGTAATATGTTAGCTTTTTAATTTAATTTTTTAATTGATACAACACAATTATATACACGGATGGAGTATATTGTGATGCTTTGCCATATACTTAAAATAAAAATTAACATAGCCATCAATTCATATACTTAATTTTAGTTATGAAATACTTAAAATTTGGTCCTTTGATTAGTTTGAGATACCTGATACAGTTTTGTTAAATCTAGTCACCTTTTTGCATAGCTTCACCCAATATTTATTCTTCTTGTCTAACAAAATATTCTATGTTCTCTGCCTAATGATACATTTTCCCATTTATGTTATATGCAAATCTCATCTTCCGTCAACGTCACGTAAAAAATTTCAGGCGCGCAAAAACACATTCCAAAATGAACTTAGCGCATTGCGGTCACATTTTATCATATTCCGTAAAAATTGGTTATTACAAACTGGTGCCACAAATGTGAGAACCCCAAATATCGTAATCTACAGACTTAGTCAAATGTCATCAACTGTCATACTTAAGTGCTCTTTCTAGCTTAAAAAGAAATTCAGTTTTCATGTTGTTTTAATCTATTTATCTTGCTGTGGTTTCTTTGTCTTTTTCAAGTCTTGTGAAGCTGACATTGCTAAAGCTACTGTCTAGTTACTTAGTTAAATATTTATTTTCTATGAATAAATCCAGGTTATGTATATTTTCTCAGGCTTCCACACCAGCGATAGATGTCTTTCTGTGTTTCTCCTATGAAACACATGCATTAAAAGAGTGTCATTACAATTTCTGTTAATTTTCAATTTTATAAATTTCTTATGAAAGTATCATTTACTGTTTTTTGTGATTATTTCTGATAATGTTTTTCAACTATTTTGCCTTCAATAATTAAAATATACCCACACACCTCTGGATTGTTTGCTAAGTGTTTACATTTTATGTGCAATATTTTTATGTATTACCTGTATTTTTGCTCTAATAAAACTTCCTTGTTTTATTATTTCATATGTGATTCATGTACCTCCTTGTAAAATTATGGATTTTGTTTTATTATTTGTGTAATAATGAAATAAGAGCCACTATTTTGTGCTTCTCCCATTGTCTCCCACTCGGTTATTGGGGGCCTCTTAAATTGGATCTTTTGGCTATTACATGCCGTGCATTTAATGCTTCTATATTATTAGGAAGAAAAGAAAGAAGAGACAGAAGCTCAGCAGGACCGATTTATTTCAGAACAAACATGAGAGGGAACCTTTTGGCATTGCAGGTCAGAACAGTAACTTTCACAGGTGATGGGGTCTTAGGTAGGATCCTGGGAGGCTGGGCAGAGAGTTCAGTAAAAGGGGGGTGTGGCTACCTGCCTAGGAAACCTACCCAGTGACAAGGACTGGGAACCTACAGGACTCAATTGTGGTCCTCAGTAGCAGAAGTGAATAATGATGTGAGCTGATCCTAAAAGCGGGGCTGGACAATGATATGAGTCACCAGATATATCTGTGCTGGACGTTGGGGGCTAGAGGGGTCTGTAGTAAGGATGGCAGCGGTCAGATTCCTTTGCATGTGCTTAATACTCCAGGCATATAATTGCCCAGCTTTATCTAATTAGTTACACTGGAGAACAGATTTCATAAGCTCCATTCCAAATTTTAGGTTTGCTCTTTGTTAAAGGGTTGTCACCACTCAGAGGTCTTAGGTGACAGAATCAAAGAAACAACACTCACAACCATGTCCTTGGTCTTTGTCCTTCTGCCTCTCCTCACATTGTTTTCTTTCTGAGCTTGTGCTGAAGCTATAATTCCAGTGCACTACTCATCTGTGCTGTATGTTCTTATTTTTAATCTGATCTGGACTATAGACAACATTTTTGTGTTTGGCCATTTCTATAATGTAGAATAAATGATTTGGAAATACTAATCCACCACCTACAAGGGGGGGTTCCTGTACTACTAAACACAGTTGCTTTTAGTCTTTCCTTTTGGTCGTATGAGATATGGCACATACAATTTTCCAAATTTACTGAGGTTAGCTATTTCCTCCACATTCCTCCATGTTGTCCTTTGTGTGCAGTTATGCTGTTCATTTGTTCTGCTGTTGTTTTTCTTTCTTTTTTATTTTAGATCCCTTTACCAAAAATGTTCATTTTAATTGCTTTTTTCGTAGTTTGTAAAATTAATCATTTATAACATCTCTGAGCTTTGTTTCCCATCTTATTCCTTTGATTACGTTATGAGCTTCATAAGGACAGACTTTGAAGGGTTTTTCTTTTTCTGTACTGATAGAAAACTACATGGACTTCTCTACTAATTTCATGCCATCAGAGAGATAAAAGAAATGTCTGAATTCTTTCTCACAATCGTCTAATGCACCACAAAAAGAAAATGGACAGGTTAGTGTAAGGAATGGCCCAGTGATCAAGAAAACTGCTTTGGATTCAAACCTTAGCTGTAAAATACAGAGACATTGTAACCTGAGCACAGAAAAATGGCACCATTAAATGAGTTTATTTTTCCTTTAAGTGCAGAAGCTGAAAGATGTAAGAATGGAATGTGATCATATGGAGTATATTATCTCTTAGGGACTGCTTTGCTTCATAAATCGTCATAAGTTATACCAAAACCAAATATACATGTTGTGAATTTACAGCCAAGTTACCATTACTCATATGTTTATGAAAGTTTGTCAAAAAAAGTGTGGGTGGCTATTTGCACTTTATAAATAAGACTTTTCTAATTTGCTACCAAAAAAAAAAAAAAAATGAGAGCTTTTCAAGGCTGTCAAAGGATTTTCTAATACAAATGGTGCCCTATTAATCTAAAGACGAATGTGAATAATATTCTGACATAATAGTAGAGAAATAGGCAAAATTTAAAGGTTGACAGTATGTTAACCTAATGAATACTTTTATTCTGGCATAATGGACTCCCACACAACTAAAGGTCAAGACTCTGTTTCTGTAAATGAGCTTTTTAAACTATGATCAGAGAGCGTTTTCTATCCCTCTACATTGTTAAGAGCTATATTTTTTTCATAAGAAATAGCAGGGCTTTTAATTGATACTATGCGAGTTAAAGGTAATATTTCTAAAACTAGTCTTGGACATTACCATCCAATTACTAGACAGTTCGCCAGCTTTCAGGGAGCTCAATGCCTGCTGGGCAGGAACTAAATTCAGAGTAGAGAGGGAAAGGCATAGCTCAGTCAACAGGCTTCGGAGAGCGTGTGTGAAGGTAGGGTTTTTACTGAGAACTTATCTGTGGAGTTCACCACTCCCAAAGAATACAGGAAAAATGATGGAAAACAAATGTCTTCATTTAAAAAGTATAAATCATGGAGTCCTGATGGCTGCTAACAGGGTACAGCATTGAGTGAGCCCTACAGTAATTTTCTCTGTCACTCAAAGTAGTAAAAGGTTTAAGCTTGAACACTGCTGATCAAATACCTTGGTAGAAATGTTTGTGAACATCAAACAACATGAAATTATTTTTTTATTTTTGTAATTGATATTGTTAGTGTAATTTCCTAAAAAATGGAAGTAATGTATCTTAATACCAAGGGAAAGAAAAAGAGAGACTAAGAGTGATAAAGAGATTTTTTAATAGACCCCTTGTGTACTTTGCTTATTTTCAAGTAGAATGGCTGCACCTATGGTGCAGACAAAAGATGACCTCGGAGTTATTCCCTCCAACCAGCTAAGCAATAGACACGTTTCTTCATGACTAGAGATCCCTGAGGGTTTGGCTTTCACTTTCAGAAAACTTTCCTTCTTATCACCACTTGCCAATTTTATAACCCAGAAATTGTTCTCAAGGAAGATAGTACTGTGTTTGTCCTTTGCTCCTTGGGTTGTTTGACTTAGATATTATCCTTCAGGATATTTATCTTGTAAGACATCAAAACATTCAGTCTCACAGAAGCAGAGTGAACAACTGCTGTTGTGGTTTAGAGAGAAAAGGAAGGAGAGATGTTTAAGGAGTACAACGTTGTATGCAACTGAGCACGACAAATACGTCCTATGGATCTGTCACACTGCCTGGTGCCAATAGTAAATGATTGTGTACACTTAGTGAAGCTGGGAAGAGGATTCAAATCATGGTCTTCATACAAAAAGTCAGGCTGACAATGAAGACTGCATACAATGTGCACAGCGAGATGCACAGGCATTGTCTGGAGGAAATGGGGACGTTTATCACTTCAGCTGTGGTAATGGTGCTCATGAGGACCTCAGGAATTTGTATTCGTGAAGTTTTTCCTACATGTGAAATAAATCTATCAATGATAAATCAATGATATCTCAGTTAAGAGATAGTGATGAGGTAAAATACTAAGAGGATTCTTTTTTTACCTAGGCTGCGAGGAGCAGGAACAGAGTTCCAATTTAAATAATCACCCGTCAGTAAAGTCTTGTGTTATTATGATCTTGGGCAATCTCCTTTGTCACATCTTCCAGCACTTTTCCACTAGCTGACAGTTCCTTGTTTCAGTGTGATGACTTAAATTTCTCTCTTTTTTGCAAGTTGGAACAAAGTTTAACCTGTTTAGCACAATTTTTCTTCATTTATGAAGGAAATTAAAGGTCAGCAAATGGCACTGGGACACCAAAATATTTGAAAATAAAATTATGCTCAATACCAATAATTTTCAAATGTCATCAATTTTAGAATTTGAAGCAGAAAAATATTTCCCCTTAAGGAAATAAATCACAGTAAATATATCACTATTTGACAGTCAAGTAACTTGAAATCTATAGGGCAAAATTCAAAATCTTCTTCCTCACTTGGACTCTTGCAATTATGGTAATTATTTATCCCAATCATTTCAATGCTGTTATGTGCACATGTACAAACAAAATATTGTTTGGGCTTCATTTGCAACTCCATATGCTCTTCAGTACTTTACATTCTTAGGATTTGTCATGAATCTGAAGAGCCCAACTACTCAATTTTACATCATTCAGTAGTGGTGAGCACTCATGTTTTACTTTGAGCTACTTTTCTCATGGCTAGGTATCAAATCTGAAATGTTTGTCTGCAACATGTAATAATAAATAGTGTTGTTTAAGACATTGTAAGTAATAATAGCTTGCTAAGAAAAATTAGTGGGTTTATGCTGTTATGAAAATCCAATATATATGAGAATAAACATAGCTGTGAGAGCCCTGTTGTTTCCATTTAAAATAAACTTGATTGTAATGGTATACGCACAAAAAGGGCATTTGTTTCTAAGTTTTGTTAAAGTTGGCAGTAAAGTAATGGGAAGAACACTTATTATCTGAACTTGTTGATAAAATGCTATGCTTATGACATTCCTACTTTCTATCTGTGAAATTTAGATTTATACATGTCCATGTTTGTATTTCTACATTATAAGCCTCAGGATCTGGGAGGATATCTTCAAAGCTAAATCCTCTTTCCTATTGAATATAATCTTGTTCTTGCTTGGAGGTGAAGTCCTTGTTCATATTGTTGGAAATGCTGTTTCTTCTCCTCATGATCATCTGGAAGACAGAGTTAGAAATGATATACTCCCTTTTTGATTGTAGGAAACTAAATTTATCTCCTTTGACATAGGCTCTCAGAAGACTGCAGCTTGGCTGTCAGAATTCTTGGTCCAGACTGATCTCCTTTCAGCATTGATCTTAAAACATGATAATATTTCAATGTACAGAAGACATATGACCTCCAAACAGTTATTATAATTCCATCTGTGCATCTGACATATTAAAGTTCTGAAAGCAAATATGGTTAATGTTGCTATTTTATTGTTTGTTCAAAAACAGATGGAATAATATGAATCCTAGTTTATAATGACTACAAAGTAAGAAGTAAGGTTTTGAGAGTTGTATTCCCTAAATTGAATGGCAAATGTTGTATTGTTTCTATCTTTCTTTATTTTATTTTTTCTGGAGGAACCAGGGATTGTGTACTGTTTCTTTAAAAGACAAGTTTCTCCACTTGTACTGCTATACCTTGTTGGGGAAACAAGACCTTGTATTGTTCATATGTAGCTAAAGATATTTACTATCATAACATAATTTAAACAACATCAATATACCTTTTTTGGAAAAGTAAAATACGAATCCATTCTTTAACTGACAAACAGAATTGTATAATATGGGGTATGTGTGTGTCATAAGGATAACCCAATAAGCAAAACTTTATATTTTGAAACATGTTCAGGGACATATAGAGCCTAATTTGGATTGCTCAAGTGTCAAATGCATGATCACTCTGTACATTGCTTGCATGTTTACAGTAAAATGGATATTAACACTTTCAGGATAACTTGAGTGTCTAGTTTACAGTGTCCACTGTGAGTTGATAGATTATAGAAGTAACCACTTTGAAGGTCTGTGAGTGACCTTCAAAAATGTATCACTTTAGCGCTGTTATGATTAGCTTCTGTTTTAGCCTTTAGTTTTAGTCTTAGGCTCCAGATTGTAGGTTCATTGCATGAGTCAGCTTTCAATTGGCATGGTGAAATACCTGGGAAATATAACTGAAAGGAGGAATAGTTTATTTTGATACATGGTTTTTCCGTCCATGTTCCGCTGGTTGGATTAGTTCTGTGGTTGTGAGGGGGCCTTGTATTATGACCAAAGTGCTTAGGAAAACAAAGCTATTTGCCTCACTCCAGCCAAGCGCAGAAGAGAAAAATGGGGCTGGGGACAAGAGAAAGCTCCAGGGGTGAGACTCAAGAGGACATTCCTTGATACTGTTCTCTATGTCCTGCATTTCTATCACCTCCCGATAGCCCGTTGAATTATGAACATTCTAGCAGATTACAACCAGGCCAAAGCCCTCTGCTGTGAATCACTCCTCAGAAACTCTCTCCGACTGTGCACTATAAGCCTAGATATCATGACATGAACTTTGGGGGACACATTAGAACAAAGCATAGAACTTGTATATGAAACTTAAAGCATCGTGTTTGATTTTAGTAGTTTAAAATATTGAAACAAATTAGAGAGAAATAGGAGATTGCAAAATCTTCAAAATTTAGGATCGTTCTTTCTCAGTGAAGTTTAAAATGTCAAGTTGGTTATAAGAAGAAAGGTAACTGCCAGTAAGAAGCAACTGTTAACTTGCATTCTAGAATTTACTTTGTGTTTTTCCAGATACATAAGAAGATTGGTTGGTAAACTTTAAAAGAAGATAAATTATGCACTTGTCACCAAATCAAAGTAAGTAGAACTCTTATTTTACTGAGTTTGATTAAACTTGGACAGTGACTGCAAAGTTTGCATCATTTCATGAATTTGATATTTTAAATTTTGTATCTCAATAGATATTTGTGTAATTATATACTTGTAAATTAAATCATATGCATCAAAATTTTATTATTTTTATTTAAAGGAAACAGAAATATAGGAATTAAAAGGCAAATGAATTTTAAAAATACATATCCCCAAAGTACTATTTTACCAAGGAATATATTTATGAATTCCTGAAAAGGTGAACATCTTGTACTGCTACTATGGATCATATTTTATAAAGCTCAAAAAAGCCTGTGTATAAAGGCATTCAGTTCTAAATAGGATAAGGATGAGCAGAAAGGGAGATATGAATTAATCCACTAATAGATTCTTAATGTGATAGGCTATCAAAGATTCACCTATCAAAGTTTCAAACTTTGTCAAACAAATACTGAGTAAAATTATTAACCTTATTATTGAGTTATTCACATGCTGAATCGTGTAGAGTAATTTATCTTATGACCAACTTATTTTTGTTAAAATGTACCAAAAGGAAAATATACCTTAATCTAGAAACTAAAGTTTACATGATACTTAAACAAAGTGTACTTCCAAGCCCACCAAACAAATTTGCACTTATCCATACATTGCTAAGGCTTAAGATTTTTTTAAACTATGATTTGAATTGATAAACTACATCAATAATTTCTTAAATATCACCTATATACATTATTTGCAGAGGTCAGAGTGATATTAATTGCTGGGCCTAGACAACTTACTGATTGCTTACATTTGTATTAGCAAAACAATGATATTGAGCTTTGATTTTGTAGATCGATACTCTTTTTAGTACTTTTAATTATTAACTGCATATATATATATATATATATATATATATATATATATATATATACAGCATATAAAATATTTCAATCAGGGAATAAGTTCAAACAGCGGAGTTTAAATGTATCAAAATCTCCCTGCAGTTCTATTTATGATATGACAGTTGGAGTTTATGAACTGTTGATCTGCACTGTACAATACGAATGACACTTCAGTTATAGCACAATAACTGCACAGTGCTCTTAAAGATGTAGTATTTTTACATCTTTCACTCATTTTGTATTTTATATTTATTTTCCCTTAACAATTGTACATTAAATAATTACTTAAAAGATTTTATAACAAACATTGCTGTTTCTTTTTTTCATTCTTTTTTTTTGGGGGGGATAGATTGAACTCACGACGTTGCACTTGCCAGGAAAGTGCTTATTCTACTGAGTCATCTCACCAGCCCAACATTGCTGTTTCCATGCAACACATTTTACTATTTGCCAGGAATTGTCAAGTTTCTGTCAGAAAAAATATCTCAAGATCTGGTTGTTTAGGTCAGATTATTCATATTTATAAACAATGTTGCTATAAGTTATTCAGTTACATTTTATGTTACATTAATACAATATATACCCACAATTTTATTTGTTTTGAGTTTACTCAGTGAAGAAATGCATAGTTCCATAAATCTATATTTTCCTCAAGAGAATAACATAGGTAAAAGGAGACATAGGACGATGATTCAAGGTTGGAAAATGTAGGGAATGGCTTCAGATTCCCAGCAGAACTCGACAATAATGAGGCATTTCCTCAGAGTGACTAGTGATAAATTCAGACCTACTAAGAAGCAAAGAAAGTGAAGTAGAACAGTAGAAACAGGGAAAGGAGAGAAAAAGTTAGGAAGTGGTTGCTTGTACATATGATGGCAAAAAAAGGAAAAGAATGTGTGTGTGTGAGTGTGTGTGTGTGTGTGTGTGTGTGTGTGTGTCCAAATACAAAAAGCAAAGCAAAACAGTGGAGAGGAAAATGATTGTTACAACAACAGCAACATAAAACCCAGATTTTAATTAATATGGATTCTAAGTTTTACTTATATAAATATAAATTAGAGTTAGTGCATCCAGGTCTCACACTCCACATCACCTACCTTTTGTTCCGTATGCTTTTCATTAATCACGCATTGATTAAAGCCTAAAATATCATGATCCTAAAAAAAAAAAAAAAAAAAAAAAAACATGCCCTCTCTTGCCCTCATTCACCAGCCTCCTTTTCCATCACTTCCGTGTATCCAAAGCTAAGCCACGTTTCACTATTTTTTCTTATTGTCCTTTCTGCAAATGGTTGGGCTATTTCTGATTTATTGGACTTCATAAATACTACAGTTTCAACTAAATGCTTTCCAGGTTTCTTTCTTTTTCTACCTAAAATATGCTCCCCTTCCCAACCCTTGCTGTCTCTGTGAAGCTTCCTTGACTCTCCCTGCTAGGTGCTCTGTCACGCGTCTCTTTGGCAGCTTATGCCACAGTGCTCCTGCAGCTCTCCCTGCTGTCTCCTGTGCTGGTGTCCACCGGTAATCTGTGAGGAGCCCAGGAGAGATAGAGAACCACAGTGACTGGCTTTTATTTTAGTAGCACGAGGTTCACAGATTAAATCTTACCATAGTTATTGAAGCATAAATTCCATGATTTATATTTTTTGATGGTCAGAAAATAAAATACTTTTAGATAATGTATGCAGTCACAAAGTCGTTGATACTTAGAATATTGACAGAATTTATTTCCACCAACTTCCAGAGCTGTTTTCCCCCCCAAGAAATCTGGTCTAAATATATGTCTTCTGAGGTAGATGTTGAAAGGATAATCAAGTTCATCATTCTTCCTACTATAACTGCAAGCAGTACATAGTGCAAGTGTGAATTACAGGAAGGTTATTTCACACTTCTAATGATGCTGTGTGCCAATTCAATTTATTTTTGGTGGAACTGGGAATTGAACTCAGGACCTTACACTTCCCAGGGAAGCACTTATTCCACTGAGCCATCTCCTCAGCCCCCCCAATGCAAATATTAATAAAAAATGTCATTTTGGTTTTGGTTTGCACTAAATGCTTAATGACATTGAACATTATACATATATTGGGTAGCCTTTTGTATGTCTTCTCTTGAGTAGTCCTATCTTGTTCTGTCTTTTTTTTTTATCATTTTTTATTCTTTTGTTTTAAAGAGAACAAAAATTAGAAACTAGAATTTCAAAATATCAGATGATAAAAATTCAACCATGATTGTTACATTGTCTACAAAGCAGTCTGGAATTAATAGTTTTTCTGTTATCAAGATGCTTGTGACCTTCTACATTGTAGACAATAAGTACTTTGTCAAACATATAGTTTGCAAGTATCTCCCATACTATTATGGGAGTTGTCTGTTGTCTCTTTATTCTGATGATTGATAACAATAGCTATTGCAAAGAAAGCAGAAAAAGAAAACAATAAGAACACAGGGCAAAATGAACTGTTATGCACCTTTGTAGGAGTGTAAAATAGTCCAGTCCTTACAGAAAACACTACAGAAGTTCCTCAAAAGATTAAACATATATTATTACAATATAGCATCAACAATAACATTAGTAGTTATATATCCAAGGATTATGAAGTTCATATATCAAAGAAATAGTGTACTCCCAAATTTGCAGCAATATTTAGTATAGCCAAGGAATAGAAAAAACTTTGTTTCCATTAAATGATAATTTCAGAGAAATATTGTACTACATACATATGCACAATAAAACAGTATTGAACAATGAATAAGGAAAAAAATCTTGGCATTCAATGCAACATGGATGTAACTGGAAATCATCGTGCTGTGTAAAAAGAAGGCAGGTGTAGAAATCTAAGGACCACATGATCTCTTATATGTGGAATCTGAAATTCTTGATCTCACTAAGGTGAGCCTGAACAGCAAGTACTAGAAGCTAGAGGGGGTAGAAGGAAGTGAGAAATGGAGAAATGCTCAAGGCTGGATTCCAGATGACAAGTGTAGGAAGGGTTATTGGACGATTGCGCAGCAGAGCAGAGTTGCTAAAGATAACAATTGTGCCCTCTGTATTTCCAAAATCTAAATGAATTTTTTTCTAAAGTTTTCTTGGTAAGTAAATACATTGGTATATGTATCAAAATATTTCATAGCTTCCTACTAGTATATATAATTTTTATTTTTAGTTTGTAAATCATTCAGTGTCATTTTCAATGTTTTGTTTTCATTAGAAAATAAAATGATATAAACACAGACTGATTTATTGATAAGCTTAAAATTTGTAGTTTGTTTACATATTTTTAAAAAGCTATTTTTTCTAAAACTTTCTTCATTGAACTGAGATAGTAGACTCTTTTATTAAATAGCATAATAAGGGGCCAGGGAGATGGCCCAGTAGAATGAGCACTTCCCTGGCAAGTGCAAACGCTTGGGTTCAATCCCTGGGTCTGTCAAAAATAAATAAATAAATAGCATAATAAGATGACTTTTCAAGGAATAATCTTAAATCTAGCTTGTCAACAATCAGTATTTTTCATTAATAATTGAAATAGAAAAAAGTAAAACTCTTCCTTTAAGCTTAATTCACTCAACACTTCAAGAGTACAAGCTGAGTCAGAGGAGTAGTAAAGATTTCTGTCCATTCAAGCAATAAACTGTAACTTTTCCTGGCCTTAAGTCAGCAATAGACTTTGTTTTGTTATGGCCATTCTATTCCTACGCTATTCTAAATTAACCATTTTTTTCCTTTTAGATATACAGACCAAGGAGTTTTGTCTGACTCAAAAATACAGCTGAAAGTTTCAATTTCTGAAAACTGCATTAGTGAGTCACCAAATTGATTCACAGTACATTATGCAAAATAACGAGGCATCTGGGCATACCAATTGGCTTTACAGGATTGGATGTCTATTGCTTCCATTCTCAAGCATCTTTTCTGTTATTCTGTAAATCAAAATTCTGGATCTCCCAAGGAGTTTATCCATGATGTTCAAACAGGCTAGAAACTCTGTCCTGTCTGTAAGATGCAGGTATAATAGTGTGGAGGACTCAGGCTATGCAGTTTAGGTTCAGATACACAGCTTTACACAAAGTCTAGAGGTGTGACTTGGTGTTCAGGAGAGTCAATCCAAATGGG
The DNA here is from genome assembly GCA_004027165.1 of Ctenomys sociabilis. Lineage (NCBI taxonomy): Eukaryota > Metazoa > Chordata > Mammalia > Rodentia > Ctenomyidae > Ctenomys > Ctenomys sociabilis. The sequence goes on along the minus strand of PVKA01005432.1, from coordinate 1,064 downwards.
CTTTCAGGTGCCTGTAGCCATATTCAGTGTTCATAACAATGAATTTAAGCAGAAAGAGAAAGTGGGAAGAGACTGACTGTGGAAAATACTTGTGATTTCTAACAACCTAATATTTGAAACATTTCTTTCAATTAAGGATTCTCATTGTGAACTAAAAAGAATGTAGTAATTTCCACTTCATTATACACAGAAGAAAGAAAATTAAATGTAGTACATACATAGCAAATCAGATTTTTCATTTATGGAGTTTTCTCTTGAAGAGATGTAAAAAAAAAAGAGAGGGATAGAGATTATTTAGATTGATGAATTCAGAGTGTGGACACAACAGATTCTGAAACTGTTTGTTATTCTAGACATACTTGTGAACTTCAGGACATTTCAAATCTATAATCCAACATATTCAGTCCCCATATCCAATGGCAAACGTTCATACCACATGTGCTCCAAACATTTTTCAAGGCTCAGAAAGGCAATGCTATTGCCAGTGATGCACTCTGTCCTTGGGATTAGCTTGGCTCCTTACAGACAAGATCCCTTGACATCTACTTGTCTTTTGAACCTGGCTCTCTAGAACTCTTGCACATCTTGTGACTGACCCAGCATGCACTCCAAGTTTTTACTTTCTGCTTAAATTACCAGATGGAAGTCTCTAATGTTGGTGGTGAAATATCTTCCATAATACAGACACATATTCCTAATGGCATCATTTGACTCCAAATGGAAAGAGCTATGTCTTCTACTTTTAAACTGAGGTCATATGAATCAATGGATTTTCCTTTAGGGTTAAAGTAGACTGAATTGAGCTTCAGTCATATCATGAAATGAAAGATTTTTAATTAAAGATTTATGCCAAAAGTGACATAGTTTTGATTAGAAGAAGAAACCAATAGGAAAATTGAAATATTCATCAGCATCTACAGCTTTAGTTAGTTGTGCTGACTCAATGTATTGTGCAAACATTAACGTGGGCTGTCGTTCAAAAAATATATTCCACCTGCATTTCTACTTCTTCCTACTTCTCCTCCATCTGCTCCTCCTCCCTCTCTTCCATCTGCTCCTCCTCC
>PVKA01005431.1:36873-90770 GCA_004027165.1 Ctenomys sociabilis | reverse complement strand
GGGGGTGGGGGTGGAGATGGAGATGAGCATTGACATGGAGATGGATATGAAGATGGTCTAAAGATAGTTTGGAGACAAGTTTTGGAGTGGAAATGAGGATGAAGTCATTTTTAAAAAGGAATGAAAATTGGAACAGAGGTGGAGAATAACACTGAAAATATAACATAGAGATACAGTGAGAGAGACAGTAAGAAGGTTGATCAGAGTGAAAACTCAATGTGACCACCATATAGATCCAAAGCCAGGATAGCACTGAGTGGCCAGAAAATTCCTTTCTGCTTTACCCAACCGTTGTGACTTCCCTTCTCACAAAAGTAACCACATTTTCTGCAACTATACCTCTCAAAAAAGTAACCTTAAACACCAGTTTAAGAAAACAAAGTCATACTGTACAGCATTTCTCCTCTCTGGATTCTTATTTTCAGCATTAATTTTGTGAGTCATCAGACTTCTGGAGCTGTTCTTCGTTCTATTCAGTGCTGTCCCAAGATTCCCTGTGTGCTCACACTAGGAAACACATAGCCATTGTGCAGGCATGGATGCTTCAGCTATTCTGGTTAGGAACCGTTGTGAATAACATTGGTGTGAGCAAACTTGGAAATGTTCTCAGGGACCATGTGAATGCATTTGTGTGGGGGGTACTATATGCCAGAGAGAAGAATTTCTAGATTCTTGTAGGTAATACCAAACTATGTTCTCAAGTAGTCCCCATTGAAAGAAAAATGTTGAGTAACTGATGTCTTGTAGGCTCTCAAAGACCAGGAACCTAATTTGGAAATAACTTAATGAAGAGACAAATTTGAGAATAATTCAGTTAGGAAACAAAATTGTATTCTATGAATATGTATTTTTCCACTGAAATTTATTGCTATAAAAGAGAAGTTTATTAATTGAATTTTCTTCTTTCTCAGCGTGGATGCAATTAAATTCTCTGCTTACTTCTGCAGTCCTCAGGAGGTTTCTAATAAGGCAAATGACGTCTTGTGGCAAGGTTTGATTCTAAATCTTCAGAGAAAGACATGAAAGCCATTATTATTGTTGCATTATTGTGACTGCGGTAATGAAACTATATTTAAATTTACATGTCCAAATGATCTGTGCTCTTTTAAGTTGGCCATTTGGGACACTTAGGCATTTGCAACATGGGACAGTGTCTACTATATAATGATACATGTGGTTTGCAGCAGGACTGACCGGCCTCACAGGGCTCCCTGTTCCCTTGTCTCTCCTTCCAAGGACACTCTTCACAGTCACCACAGTGATCTTCATAAGATTAATATGATTACTCAACTGGGCCAACCTTCCAATGACTCTCTCTCATCCAAGTCCAAGCCAAAGTCCATTTGCCCAGCCCACAGAGCCTCACAACTTGTCTTTGGCATGTGTTACCAAGACTACTTTTATTCAAAGTTGCTGCACAAAACGTTGTGTGCCTGGAACTCTCTGAGTGACCTACAAGTATTAATTCACTTAGTCTTTGTGTCAGTCCTCTGAAATGATTTCTGTACCCATTTTGCAGATAAAGAAATTGATGTTCAGAGAGGAGAAGGTCTTGCTTCCAGTTGCATCTGGTCCCTGAGCAGCCTGTCTGGGCTTGGAACCAGGCTGGATTTAGGGTCTCTCTTTGCCCCCCTCTGCTCTCCTACTTTCTTCTTTACCAGAACCCTTCTTCAATGACCATTGCTTCCAACGATGTCTCCTGCTTTCGTCTTCACACATGCTAGTGTTCACGACACTCTCCCCAAGTCAGGTTTGCATCTTGGATGCTCCTTGGGCCATCAGTGTACTGTGGGCTGACCTTTTTTTTTTTTTTACCTTGTATATCTTAATGTACTTATTTTCCACATCTGTCTCCTGTACTAGTGGTAATTTAATAGGAGATAAAGTGAAATTTTATTTACTGCTTTAAACTCAGAGTCTAGTGTAGTGTCTGCACCTCATTAGCTAATCAATAAATATTTGTAAATTGATTTCAAAGAAAAGCAAGAAAGAAAAAAGGTAGGTGGATCGCCAGGCATGGTGGTGCAGGCCTGTAATCCCAGCACTTGGGAGGCTGAGGCAGGAGGACTGTTATGAGTTTGAGACCAGCCTGAGCTACAAAACTTAAGGCCAGCTTGATCTGCATAGTGAGACCCTGTCTCAAAAAGACAACAAAAAGGGGCTGGGGAGATGGCTCAATGGAGTAAGTGCTTCCCTGGCAAGCTCAAGGGCCTGAGTTCAATCCCTGATTCTGCAAAAAAAAAAAAAAAAAAAGAAGGAAATGCTTTAAAGAAATGCAAAGGCTTTTCTTTAAACGTCCAGTAAACGTGTTCAGATTAAAAAAAAAGACAAAAAAGAGAAAAGGTGGGTGGAAGAGGGAAAGAAGCTAATTTAGATGGTGAACAGAGGAAGTTAGAAATTCGCAGGCTTGAATTCCAGCTTTCATATGTATTAGCTACAAAAGTAATGAACTAAACCTCCTCGAAACTTAGTTTGCCAATTTGTAAAGTAGGTATAAAAATGCCCTATTTTGCTGAATAGTGGGATGAATTAGACATGTACGTAAAGTGATTCTTCAAAATGGCACCAAGAACGTATCACCATCGTTACTATAACTATTTTATTTGTGTGCTGCATGATAGCACTTTTTTCCTGTTTATCCATTATCCTTGATAATGTAGAATCAATTGCCCTCACCTTTAGGAAGACACTTCTCTGTGAAAATTACCAACTTACACATGTCCCAAGTGCCTTTGCAGCATAATAAAGCTTGCAATTGTTCAAATAGATGCTATTAAGGAATAGAAAATTACAATGGTTTGGCAAATTAAGCCTTTCCCAGGAAGTTACTACCTGAAACTAGAAACAAAAAGCTTTTGGAAACCACTTGTCATAACCCAAGACCCCAGATGGCTACTGCTCACCATATAATCCAGTTCTCCACAGAAACAGCCACAAGCAACAGTCACAGATTTCTCTCCACAAACAGATCATGCATTCAGAGAACCCAGCCGAATGATAAGTGATGTGATAATCAAAAAAAGTCACTTATCAAGGCCCTGGATAAGCTCAGGGAACCAAGTATTTGCAAGAGCTGAATACCTGAGTATATATCGTCTTAGAATAGCCATGTCCTTTTATTCCTTCTTACTAAATTAAAGCAAAATAAACTTTTCTAAAGACCCATGGCCAGCAAAATATGTGACTACTTATAGTAAACTTTTCATGTTATATGAATCCATGAATCTAATTAGCATTATTCCTGTTGCAAGCAAGGTTTCTATTTGCCAGCAGACAAGTGGGAGTAAAATACTTTTAAGTGAGAAATGCACTGGAAGTGCTTTGAAACTAGTAATTATACATTTGATGAAAATTCAGGTCCTACTCTTCCCAAAGCTTGATTTATTGTTCATATTTCCACCTGTGAGAGACCTGTGCTTACAGGAAAAGCCCTGATAAGTTCTGCTCACCCAGAGAGAGATACAATACATACCTAGTATGTGGTACTAAAAGCTCTGCAAAGGACGGATCATTTGCTTGGCTAGCTTTTTTTCATGGTTTTGAAATTAGATGACCAAAGCAAATCATAGAAGCTAAGAGATTACTTACAGAAATTACTACATAAATTGCAAAATTCATTTTCCATCAGTCTTGGATATGTGCTAGCAATTTTGTAGAATGCACAGATCTGTTATTTGAAGTATAGATGTATCTGGGCTGATGATAAATCAAATGAAATACAGTTTTCCCAGGGCTTTAAAATTGCCAGTTTTGTATTGGTGACAACTACCAGCTGTAGTGATAGTTTGGTATCAGCGACAAACAATTACAGACCGTGATGATTTGCTCCATAAACTGCATTCGAATTGGAGAAATAGTTGCAGTGTTTTAGTGAGCATTTTATAAAGTCCTTCTCATTGCTGCCATTCAGCATCCAAAGGAACATCACTTTCTGAATTGCCTTTTAGATCAAAGCTAGAAAGTTACATAAGTATGAGACTGACATGCTGCAAGGTAATGAAGAGACAGAAGAAAGAAGTCAGACTCGCAGGTGAGGAAGAGAAGAAGGGCAGGCAGGAGCCCAGGAATCCCCATTGGGGGCCCATGGATGGCAACACTAAGGCACGCAAAAAAAGATGGCAGCAGAGAGCCAATGTTTATAGAGCCAGGAGGCAGCATGGGTCATTGAGAAGAGGGAGAAGGTCATCCAAGGGAATGCGAGGCCCGGTGGGCACCTGTGGAAACCTGGCTCTTATGTACTTTCTAGGAATAAAGCCAAACTCTATGGAAAAGGTCAAGATCAGGCATCCAAGCCTTCCCCTAATGTGCACATCACCGATAGACATTAACAACTAGGCTAACTAACTCACCAGTTATCCAAAATAGTAATCAATAGAAAAAGAAAGTGGCTATTTAGAATACAAAATGGTTAAAAAAAAACAATTAGAAACAATGAATTTCTCCAAACAAAATAATAGGTATTTGGCAATGGCTGTTATATTGTATAATGATATCTTCAAGTTAGTTGTTTAGATTAGCAAATATGAACACATAAAATTGGTTTAAAAATTTTTAAGAAATTAAAAAGGAGGAAACACTTTTAAGCATTAACTACTCTGTTCAATAGACCAGCAGAAGTCAGCAGTGCAATTATGTAAGCTCTCCTGTATGTGTACATAACATACTTTCTTCCTTTCTTTCTTCTGTCCTTTTCTTCATCCCAGTTTTTCCCACAGAACAGATTATTTTCCTTTCACAGTATCTACTGTATTTTTAAGATTTTATTTACTCTTTTAAGTTCTTAACCTAGTTGAACAATAGGATGTTTACACATGCAGGTCTGATTTATTTAACTTAACAGTATAGTCTCTAGTTGCATCCATTTACCTATAAAAGTCTCAAAGGTATCTTTATTATAGCTGAGTAATATTCCATTGTGTAAAAATACCACATCTTTTTGTTACCTCAGTTGAGGGACATATGAATTATTTCGAAGAGTTAGCTATGACAAATTGTGCTGTATAAACATGGGTGTATATATATCATTGTGACATGATGTTTTCAGTTCATACTTCAGAAGAGAATGTCAGGGTTGAATGGAATCTCTAATACTAGATGTTTGAGAAATCTCCAGTCTGCTTTCCAGAGTGATTGTACCAGTCTGCACTCCCACCAACATTGGAAAAGGGTTGGTTTTTCCCCTCAGCTCCTTCAGCATTTGTTCTTGGTTGACTTCTTCATGATAGCCACTCCATCTGGCATAAGATGAAATCTCAGTGTTATTTTAATTTGCATCTCTTGAATGACCAATGATTTTGAACATTTTTTATATGTTTATTGCCATTTGTATCTTTTTATTGGTGAAGAGTATATTCATCTCTGATGCCCACTTTTGTAGTTGGGATTGATTTTGTTTTGTTTTGTTTTGTTTTGTTTGTACTGGGGATTGAACTCAGGACCTTGTGCTTGCCAGAAAGGCACTTAAGCTGCTGAGCTGTCCCCATGGCCTCCTAAGACTGATCTTAAAGTTAGGCAGCACCATTTCCATAGGAAAGTAAATGATGCTGCTAAGCTTCTAACTGGATTCGACAGGGATCCTGACTTTGTCTTATAAGACAACAGAGAGACAAAAAAGAGTACCCAGTAGAGTGCATAGGAAAACTCATGGTTTAAACATGACTTGGAACCCTAGTGAAAAAACCTGTGTTGCTTGCGTGTGTGCATAGAGACCTCTATTCTCATTAATTACAGTAGTTCGTTGTGTACCATAAAGTCACAATGAATACTAACTCCATGTTCCTAACGCAAGTGTTGATGTATTTTTCTGTGAGTCTTACATCACATTTCCATAAACCAATAAGTGCATAACTGTCTTTTCTGTGTGTCTATCACAAGGCAGCTTATTGAATAAGTATTAGTGCTTTTTAACTCTGGTATTTTGCCGAATAGCTAAATGAAGCTTACCTAGCACACAAACATACTTTCTCCATAGCACACTAGACACCTATCTTGTAAAAGATAGATTTAGTAGCAATTAACACTGTGTGTGTGTGTGTGTGTGTGTGTGTGTGTGTGTGTGTGTGTTTATGTAGGAGGAGAATTTGAATCATTCAAATCACCAAGAAAGTGTAAACAAAAAGTACAGGGATTAGAAATAGAATAGAAGAGGGACATATTTACAATATGAGGAATGAAACAAGTCAGATTTCAACTTCTTGGCCCACTTTCTTTTGCCATGATTGAATTGCTGATGCAGCTGACTACCTAGAAATAGTTGTGTGCTCACCTCATAGCCTGGTAACTGGGTTGCATGGAGCAGCACTGACCAGGCGCTGGGGAGGGCACTCATGGCTGCACGGTGTCAGGATGCATTGAGAAGAAGAGAGCATTTCATTAACCAGGAAACCGGAGAAAGACAGGGGTCCCACTGGAGCTGTGTGCTCAGAAATTTTACATTTGTGAATTGATATCAAGACACTGCAAAATCTAATTATAAGATGGATCATATACAATAATTCTCTAGTTCTTGCTAAGTCTTAAGTGGCTTACAGTTATTCTATGAAGATAAAAAACCAAAGGCCAGAATTACATGTTTTCTTTTTGACTTTACTCAACAAAACTTGGTAATCTCTAGTCAATGAGTACTACCGAATTTAAAAGTCCCTATTTCCTATGTATCTTTGTATAACATTTTACCAGCTGCAACTTGTCCATAAAACCATAACAATCTTGGTTTACATGAGATTTTCATTCTGTGGTTGTGGCTCTATTTACCTTGGCTTATAAAGTCTCTCCATCCACCTGCAATTCGCAAAAAGCAGTCATGTTCTTTACCCACATTAAGACAGCCAGACATATGGCTTCCCCATTCCACTCTCCCACTGAACTAAAGATTTGATATGAGCCTGTGACCTTCCAGAATGAGAAGTAGGCCATGGCTTCCCATGCTGAACGGTATCACAATACAGCAGAATGGCCCAATGGTGACTTTTGCTTATTCCAGTTAGAGAAATTTTGGTTTTATTGCTGCACTCAAAAAGTTAGACACAATGCATGTGCAGACTCTGAAAGTTAAAAGAAGAGGCATGAGGTAGCCTAGAAGGCAAAGGCTTCTGGAACAATATGGCAATGAGTTGGTCAACTTCTTATTGCTGCCCACATATCACAGATACAGATTTGTGGCAAACTCCAATATGGAACTCTCAACAGAATACACAAAAAGAACTCTATTTCATTTGGCCACACAACCAGGAAAAAGGTGGACTAGCGACAGAAAATTTGTTTGGCAGTGCTTGTCTGCTCCATCCAGGTATCATTAGGAAGCCACATGTCCCTCCTTTTCCTGTTCTCTCTCCCTCTCCACCTTCTTAGCTGGCAAGGAGGGCAGTCTGAGTTTCTACATGCCATGTTATGATTTACAGGACTGAGAAAAGATCTCTCCCCTTCCCGACCAACATAGGGTCAGTTCTACTCAGTGGCAGCTGAGCTTCCGCCATCACCCAGCACCAATCAGACCCTCTGAGGTGATACAGGATAGGTAAGATAGGAGAAGGACACCACACATCACCTTCTCCTGGTGTCAGCCTGGAGCCAATGGGCTGTCTCCGTCCATCCAGAGGTCCCTTGCCATATGGCCTATGAGCTGTCCCCCTGTGCCCCACCTTGGAGACAATTGTACTGTAATCCCCACCTACATACAGGTCTTCTGCACTTTGTAGCCTAAGGACAGTCTTTTGTATCAAGGGCCCGAACCATAATGATCAGCTTAGCACTAGAGAAACGGAGATAAAAGAAAATAGCACTACGAAAACTCAGATTTTAAATTGTCATTAGATCCACAGCCCACAAAACTGCCCGGGACTGGCATGAAAAGCTTAAACAGAATACCTGCTTAATAAACTGAGTAGGACCTGGGCAAGATACACCCAGAAGTTATGTCCCAAGGCACCAGGAAAATCACAAACTAAATAATGAAAGTTAACCGATACCAGAACTGAGCCAATTCAGATACTGGAATTAACAACCTTAGTGGTCTGAACAGTGCTTCTCCACCCAATTTCAAATTCTTTGAGACAAACTGAAAGCATCACCATAAGCTGTAAAGATGAAGCAAATAAAGAAAAAGAAAATCAAATGAATGCTATAAAACTAAAAAACACAGGAACTAATATGAAAACACTTTGATTGGATTAAAAGTAGAAGGGAATAAAAAGATGAGAGAATCGGTTGAAGACAAATATATAGAATTTTCCCAGTCGCAGGAAAAGAAATAAAATAGAAAAGCAGAGCCTCTCAGCAAACAGAAAGTAGAAGAAACTCCCACTTTCCTGCTATTGGAATTTCATAAAGGAGGAAAGAAAAAGTGAAGGCATAAGAATTATTCAAAGACGTAACAACTGTGAGCTGCTCACATATGAAAGATGGAAGACAGAAACCTACATTCTCCAAAAAAGCTGAGTAAATCCCTAACAGGAAATGAAACCTCTGCATTCAATGGCATATATCATAATTAAATGGCTAAAAAAGTAAGGAAACAGAATCTGACATGGACCAGACAGACACGAGTAGCCACCTGCATGACAGCCCTGATTAACCAACCCTTGAGACTACAGCCTTCTCATCTGAAAACATAGAGGCCAGAAATGACAGGAATGTTTGTGAAGTCCTGGGGGGGGGGTGAGAGGAGAAATGTAAACTGCAAATTCAATGTCCACTAAAACATCCTTCACAAATGGAGGAGAAATAAAAGAGATTCTTTAACAAAGGAAAGCTAGAAGCAGGTACTGCTAGCAAGCTGACCTTCAGAGCATGCGCAAAGAAAGTTACATACCTTGAAGAAATAAGGAAAAGAACACTGGAATAAATCAAGCCCACAGAAAATACAGCACTGCTCAAAGTATAGCTTCACTTGATATAGTGAAATAGATAGACAAAGCAATACCTATCAATCACATTTTATAAGCCAAGCAATAATAAACAGAAGTTAAATGCAATTGTTTTTTTATACTTCACTCAAACATATTTTAAAAACTCAATATCAGAAGTGATTAATTATGTATGTATACTATAATACCTAAAACAACCACTAATTATATTATCAGATATAAAGTACCAGAAAAACACTCTGAGAAATTAGGATCAAATCTGAAAGTATTTATGTAACCTACAGGATAATAAAATAGCAACTAAGGATAAAGAGGAGACATAAAAAAGTAAACACTGAGGATGCATACTTGAGCCCTAATGCAAGAATAGTAACCTTTAAGGTACATGGTCTGAAGCACCAATCAAAGACAGAGTTCGGCAAGAAAGAATGAAAATTTTATTCAACAGTGCCCGGCCTACTAAGAGATAACATCAAACACAACCACATATGTAAAAGGAAAGTAAAAGTGTGGGAAAAGATTTGTGGTAGATTTATGCCATGTGACATATTTAAAAGGTAAAGATAGCTATACTTACATTTAATATTTTTATTAGAATAAAGTATTCTTTGGGAAAATAATTATAAGAGACAAACAGGTGCAAGTTTCTCTGGTTAAGGTGGACGAGTGGCACCTTGTGCACACGTGAGTTACCGCGCTCAGCACAAGGGAATGATCCTCCAAGCAGAACCCATGTTTGCAGATATATTGAGGGATCCCATGCTGCTTTTCCTCATTTTAATGGATGTCTCATGTTTATTTTCCCCCAGCTGAGTTATAAATCCAGTGAGCTTGCAACAGTATTTTAGTTCTGTTATTGATAAAACCCTTTCCCTTTCTAGACGTATTTATTTTTATCTTATCTCCAATTTTTTCACATTTTAATTGGTTATGCAATTAATGGGTTTAATTCTGGTAGATTTTATATGCACGTAGTATGCATTGATCATTCTTTTCTCCTGTCACTACCTTGCACCCCCCAGGTGCATATTTTACTAGGGTTTCAATTTGTAAAACATATTTTTCTTTTATCAATCCCCCATAATACACTTTATGTCCCCTCCCTCTCTTATCCCCCTCCTCCTATCGATGGTACCCTGCTTTCTACTCTTCTGTCACCTTTTTAGATTCCACATATTTAGGGAAGTAAGTGGTATTTGTCTTTCTAAAGCTGGTTTATTTCATTCAATTTAATGATCTTCAGATCCATCCATCCCTTGCAAACGACAGGAGTTAATTCTTTGTTGCTGCTCAGTAATGCTCCGCCATAAATACGCCCAGCAGGCTCTCTATTCACTAACCAGTTCACATGCTTCCAGCCCTGTTCCCATAGCTTGGCTGTCATGAACTGCACTACAACAAAATCTGCCACTGCTATCCCTACAGAACACTGCATCAGCTGCTTCAGGGATGGGTCAAGGAGTAATATGGTGAGATCAAATGGTAGCTTTATTTTTATTTTTTGAGGAACTGCCACACTGATTTACATAAAGGCTATACAAACTTATATTCACACCAGAAGTGTAGAAAGGTTCCTTTTTCCTACTTCCTTGGCAACATTTATTGTTTCTTGCATTCTTTGTGATTGCCACTTTGACTATGGTTAGATGGAATCTCCATGTAGTTTCAATTTTCATTTTCCAAATGGCTAATGATGCTGAATATTTTTTCATATGTTTGTTGACATTTGTTTTCTTTTGAGAAGTGTCTATTCAACTCATCTGTTCATTTATTTTATTTTTATTTTTTATTTTATGGACTAAAACAGATTTCAAAACAATAGAATAATAATGGTGAATATAATGCATATTATTATCTTCAAAGCAGTTACTAGGGTACAGAATATGGGTAGTGATACGTATTTTCACTTATGTATTTTTGCTAATATGTTTTTGCAAAATGTATTAGACCTTTTCATTTGTTCATTTATTGATTAGACTATTAGAATTTGAGTTTTTGTTTATAGTTCTTTATGTATTCTAGTTATAGTCCTCTGTCAGAAGAGTAGCTAGTAAAGATTTTTCTCCCATTCTATAAGTTGTGTCTTTACTCCACTACTTGTCACTTTTGCAGGAAACTTCAATTTGATATAGTGTCATTTGCTGATTCTCACTATTTTCTCTGTGCTATTAGAATTCTGTTCAGAAAGTCTTCACCTATAGGGCTGACCAAATAGCTCAATGGACTAAAGCACCTGCTTAGACAGGTGCATAGGCCAGGGTTTGATCTCCTGAGTGCCCTGTTGGCCCTGCCCCTGGTTTTGTTACTGTGGCTTTGCAGAATAGCTTGAAATAGGGAATTTTGATATTTCCACCTTTGTTCTTTTTGTTTAGGATTGTTTTACCTATTCTGAGTCTTTTGTGGTCTATGTGAATTCTAGGAATCTCCATGTTTTTCATTTTCAGTTTCTGTGAAGACTTTCATTGAAATCATGATGGAAATTTCATTGAACCTGTAGGTAGCAGTTGGCAATATGACCATATTGACAATATTTAATGTCTGAAAGTACTTCCTGTGGCCGAATCACACCCCAAGTCCCTAGAGTCTGAGCCTTAGCCCATCTCAACATTGTCTACAAGAGTCTGTTTTCTGATTAACCCTACAAACATGTGAACTTCAACATCCATTTTGGTTGAATGACCCAGTTATCTCCCTTTGGAAGAACAAGTAGGTAGAGGGAAGGGAAAAGTAGCTTTCACTGTCACCAGTGGGACTTTGGACAATTTTTCCATCTTCTTTAAGGTCTAGTTGCATAGAGATATGGCCACTACAGGTGCCTTGTCCTCTGTGATTCAGTGATCAAGGGATGTCCCCTGCCAGGTAAGTATACCACCGTGATTCTGGATGCACAATGTGCAGCTTGCTCCCACTGGCACTCCTGTAGATGCCAATGGCAGGGCCGAACTGAATGCTGAATGTGCAGTGGTGCATCCTATCATAAATGTTAAAAGACGGTGCTGACATTGTGCTTCTTTATAGTTATTGATTGGCAGTTTCAAAATACATGGCTGCTTTCTAAATGCAGCATGTGTGTACTACCAAAGCAACTCAGTCCAAAGGCCTACGCCTGTCACTTTACGTATTAGAATAGCATGAAATCAGGGACTTAAAGGCACTGTGAGGAAATGTGTAGAGGCCTTGCAGAGTGAAAAGTATTACCTTAAAAAGTGAAGTACTTTTCTTCTAAAATATATTAGTAGGAGATTTCTAACAGGAAAGCTGATAGCAGAACTGAATTTACACTTGAACATGACTTTTTAAGATGATTGTCATTTTTTACAAAGTTACTGTGCTCTAGAATCTCAAGAAAACAAAATCTTGTGATGTGTGCAATTATAGAGCACCTCACCACCTGCTGTAGTCTGGGGTTTGCAAGGTGAGCAGTAATATAATACAGGACACTTCACTGTATGATTATTTTATAATATTTACCCAAAGAGGCATTCATATATAAGAGAGTGCATGAGATATCCACACACTGAAAACAAAAAGAATCTAGCTGATGGCCTAGACCCCACAGCAATGTCCTGCATGTCCAGTCAAAGACCCAGAGCCCATAACAATGCCCCATACGAGTCCATCTGGAGACCAAGACCCATGACATTGTCTCATGAAGGTCTGCTTCACGAATCTGCACTGGAACAGACCAAAGGTCAGTGGTGGAAACTAGAAAGTCTGTGCTAGCAATATGAAGGATCTGTGCTAACAGGCTTAAGGATCTGCACTAGAGCCAGAAAGAGATGCTCAAAATAAAAATCTGAGTTCCCTGGACAAATATGGCAGCCATCCTCAGCAACAGTGAGGTCCCAAGCTCTTCAGTGATAAAGAAAGATGAGTTACCATTAGTAAAGCCAACATGACAAGCCTTTCCAAGAGACTGAGCTGTACACCATCCTCCCCTCTGGAGCCAGGAAGCAATGCTCAAGGTGAGGAACAGAGCTCCCCACAATGAACTGCAGCCCTCCTCAGTGACAATGAGGTCCCCAGCTCCTCCTCTGATGAGAGCAGTCAAGTTCACCAGGAAAGCCAGCATGACAAGGTCCTCCTTCAGACTAACCCAAGGGAACCAAAAGCTCCCAAACAGCTTCCCAGCTTCCCAACAGCTCCCAAACAGCATCTAAACTTTTTCTTCTCTAGCTCTGCCTCTTATACTTCCAGCAACAATCTCCAAGTGGTCTTCCCACACCCATGACCATACTGGCTGAGTTCAGCTGGGTAATGCAAGTTGATCACCAATTGTCAATGCACCACGTTATTATTTTAGTCTATTTATCATGTACAGAAGTTTGTTATTTCAGAGCAAAGAGCATTCATTTATTAGTAGAGTTAAAAATTCCTAATTGACATAATTACAATATGCAGCCAATATTTGTGTTGTATACTTTAACTTTGCTTCTTTAACTTTTAAATCTTAGCTGGTGAATTTAAGCAACTTCTTTCACTGCTATCCTCATAATATGATAGGACTTGCCAAGTAGAAACATAAGTACTCCATTAAGAATTATTCTTGTGCATTTGAGTGATCTTGTGTTTCTGCATTAAGAATGAGAGTGAAAAAAAAGCTATACTGAAATATTTTCATCTACAGAAGTTTTGTTAATATACTAACTGTTAATTTTAGAATAAAAATCCATCTGGATGATATATACAGCTTGTCCTTTCTAAACTACATAGTAATGGCTTTCAAAATCATTGCTGAAGAGGCTGGAAGATGTAGGCTAAGACAGATGTGGTACATGTTACTAAATGAACATTGAAATGCTAGGTACTCAACTGGTAACAGGATGCCTTTCTACTCAGTGTAGGCCTGAAAGCTGCAGAAACTGATACTTCAACTACTTCTACTGCCCCAAATAAGATCCGATTTTGGGGAGCTATCATCCTAATCTGTACTTACTCCCACTCCTCCATTTACCAGAGCATAGGCGACAAAGTTGAAAGAATTAACATGCGTAAGCTCCAACCTCAAATGCAAATCCGATTCAATCATTTCACTATGTACATGTTTCTGATTATAAGCAAAAGCATCTTCTTATTGTCACCTAGTCAGATTCTGCTCTCATGCTATCACTTGGTGAAAGGGCACATAGGACATGGCTGTTGAACACTTTTTGTTTTGCTTTCAGTGTAAAGATCTTCAAGTGAAACCTTACTTTTGCTTGAACATGATTTTACTACATACTTGCCAAGTTATATTATCTTTAGTTTTATTTTAATGTTTCTCAAGAAGTGAAAATGGAATTAAAAATAGAACAGTTTTATGTTTTCTTGATATAATAAGTTGTTTCTATGCTTGTTCTTCTTTTATTTTAGGGAAAGGTCTACAAAGCCCCTTGTGGAGTGGCAGCTGAGGTCCCAGTGTACCCCTTAGGGCCACACCTCCAATACCAGAAGACCTCCTATTAAGACTAACCTCTTAGGGCCAGGGAGATGGCTCTGCGGCTCAAGTGCCTGCCGCCTGGCAAGCACAAGGTCCTGAATTAGATCCCTGGTACTGCAAAAAAAGAAAGAAGAACTCACCTCTTTTCCATCAGTACCAACATGGAGATGAACTCTTTATCATTTGGGCCTTTGGAAGATATTTAAGATCCCAGTTATACCACTTAATATCATATTCTTTCTGCTTAGAGAATCTCCCATCTCCATCTTCTGAAGACTGGGGTGCTAGTAACCAACTTTCTTTACATTTTCTTAATTTCTGACAGAAAAACTTTCAGGCTATAGAACCAATTCTCTGCCTTCAGCTCTAGTAGAAGATGATGCCAGCTCTTTCTGGCCCCCACAATTTCAGCTAAGAAGTCTGCTATCAGTCTACCTGATGTTCCTTGGTATCCATGACTCACCTCACCTTGGCTGCTTTTAAGATTTTTTTCTTTGCCTTTAGATTTCAGATATTTAATTACGATGGGCACTGGCACAGCTTCCATGGGTTTTCCCCATTTGAGGCTCGCTTGCCTTTTTGAAAGTGTAAGTTTACACGTTTCACTTTTTTTGGGGGGCGGAATTTGCATCTATCATTTCTTTGAATATTTCTTGAGAGTGCTGTTCTCTCTCTCTCTCTCTCTCTCTCTCTCTCTCTCTCTCTCTGTTTCTCTGCAATTCATTGTAGTTGAATCTTTCTCTATGGTTCCTGAGACTTTCTTCATTTTTCTTTTCCAGCATGTTCTCTCATTTCTTCATAATGGCAAATGCTTTTCATCTATCATTATACGGATTCTAATTTCTGTCATTTTCACTGTATAACTGAGCACATTCAGTCATCTGTCTCCATTGCTGGTATCAATCTTGATTTGTTATTTTGGGTTTGTTGTTGCTGTTGTTTGCTTTTTTTTTAATGTATTTGGTACAGGGCCTCATTATGTTGCTTGGACTCACAGTGACCCCATTTTCAGCCTCCCCAGTGCTAGGATTACAAGGATGCACCAATAAGCCCAGTCTCTGTGGCCTGGTCAGCTCAGCAAACCTGGAGGCAGAGCCTGTGCTGGGGATGGCCCCTGTGCTTGCCTACATAGGCATTTAGTCCACTGTGCTATCTCACCAGCCCTGGTATTTCTTGATCATGTGCTTGCATATAGTTTTTATTTATTTTTGTTCTTTGTTTGACAAGTGAATCCTGGTTCTTGTTTGAATGTTTCATCTACTGTATTAGGCGCATTTAAGCTTCATTCCAAATCTAGGACTTTTCAAGCAGTTCAGCTGCATAAATTGAGCATGCAGGTCCTGGGCAGCAGAGCTGATGAAAATTGGAAATCAGTCCTTTTGCCATATTGTTTTGGTCTGTTTGGTTTATCTGGTGATCTTCATGCTGCACAGATCCAATGGATGTTGTCTGCAGTGGAAGCTATCTTTACACTTGGAATCAGGGTCTCAGGATAGAGGAAGAGAAACTCAGAACTTCAGGACAGAAAAACAGTTCCTAGGCCAGCTTATTTTGGCAAATCTATGTCTCCTGGATGTCCCTGAGGAGGGAAAGGAAGTTCTAGGCTTAGTATGGCAGAGAGCACATTTCCTGGGTAGCTGCTTGTGGGGGCTGGGTCTGACTTTACAGGCTACTACACTTTCTGGTGCATGTAGAAAGAAGGAGGAATAAATTTCAGCCTTTGGGCTTAAAGAACAATCTCAACCCAGGCTCAGTGCAGTGCATTCTCTCCGGGCTTCTCTACCAGTGATGCTGTCAGAGTGAGGTGGAAGTCTATGTTTTCCAGAGACAAAACATCTGTGCTGCTGCCCTCTGAATGCCTCTGCTAGGGCACTGTCTGGCTCAGCCCAGAAGCTTGCCCTGGCTCTGCTTTATAGCCCGCCACTGGAACCGTAACGACACCCCCTAGAGCACACTGGCCTACCCAGTGTCATCAAGGGAGAATTGTACCCACCTTGGCTTCCTTCTGTTGTTAGGTCAAGGGTAGGAAATTCCAGTTGTGGGTCACTGTCTCCTACTGAGTGGAACTGTAAGACGTTCTTCCAGACAGCTCCTCCCCGTCTGTGAGTGCCTCTGTGTTACTTCCTGAGCTTGAAGTTGTGTCTGTGGAGATGAGAAGAGATGACTCAAGCCTCTCTTGTCTGAACTGGACGCCTGGCAATTTATATCTGAGCACAGTGTTTAGAAATTCAAGCCCAATACAGTTACACCAATAGAGATACCAATGCTGCTAAGAAGATAAGCAATTATACCAGAGATGCCCTGTAACCTGGAAAATAAAACTTGGAGGACTGTTTTCCTAAATGGATGCTGAACCCAAAGGGATATGAAAGAACTGTTACAACTGAAAAGACAGGCAGAGAGAGGCAAAGAAAGAACCAGCATTAAACAGTGAGAGTTGGTGGCAAAAGTGTTAGGCTGAGCCTTTATTTTCACGCACATTTGTGATATACAGTACATTATAGTTTACATAATTCCTACAAAAAGCCGGTGGAAGCTGGGCATGTTTTCCTATGTGTGTCACCCTTTCTAAAGACATATCGGAGTAGACAGAAGTCGCTTCCTCACCCATGTGAAATGAGGTCCTCTGATTAAATTTAGACTCCGCATTGCAAAAGGATGAAAACACATCAGGTTTACCAGAAGAAGCAAAGTCAAACTGAGATCAATCCTGCGTATCCCTCTTCCTAGGAATTTAGCAATTCCTTCTATCCTCAGTGCTGTAAGATTTTATCTGGGGAGCAATAGTTATGAAATAAGAAATAAAAAGTAGCCACATTTCTGAACATACTCCACCCTCATCCCATCAACTGTCTTAGCTGGACTGCACGGGCTCAAGCTGGCTTAGGAAGTGGCCACAGTGTCTGCTGCCGTTTGCAACGCTGCCTTCTCCTTTGCCCCCGAGAATCTAGACATTTATGAGTTAAGACTGTGATCTGATCCCTAACAAGACCAGGACTTCATCAGGAACAATCTGATCCCTTGGGATCCCCTTATCTGAGCAGTGTGCATTCCAGTCCCTCCCAGCTCCTGGCAGGGCGGGCACTTGACAAAAAGACCAGACACAGGGAAAAGCAAGCAGTGCTCTCTCCACACCCCACCTTATCAGCACAGTGGGGGATGTTCAGATGTGGTATCTAGGTTTACTAACAGAAAAGCCGAAATCATCAGATGGTGGAGCTACCTGCCAGATCGGCATCATTTCTGCACATATCCAACCCTGGTCCTCTCATTATCTAAGTATTTCATAAGTTTGAGCTGAATGGGGAATAGTCATTGTTATAGAACTCTTTTAAGTGATTTAAAGTATGCTTGGCCATTTATAGTTGTCAAGGATTTTACAATCTCATTTTTCTCTCCTCTTGAGTTCAGAATGTGAGGCGATGTGAACCCTGTGCCTCACCTCTGCCCTACCTGGGTGCAGGGGCGAGAGGCTCAGGGCAGGGATTTTGGAAAGCCCTTCCAGGGTGCACTGCAGTCAGGGAGTCCCCGCCCCTGTTGGTGTGTAATGATCGCCCTGGCCAGCCAGCCTGTGCGAGGGCTCTGATTCAATGCTCACTCCATGCAAGGAAATCATTAAAGGAAGACCTGCCCAGGCATTTGTTTTGGAAACAGAATGACACAGCTAAGCACTCCAGGCAAGTGCCCCTCAGACACTGAGCTCTTTATTTACCTGTGGCTCTGACTAACCAGAGGCGAGGTGCTGCCCACTTTACAGTGATGGCATGACTCACTGCCATCCTGCCCCAACTTGAAGCCTCAGACCTGTTTTCCCCTCACACATTCTTGCTCTCTCCCCCCCATCATGGATGAACCAAAGTTGGAGCCAGAGCAGAGAGCATGTGCTGCAGTAGCACAGAAAGCCAGGCCTGCTAAGAGGAACCATCTGGGCCAGGCTAGTCTCCTGCAAGTCCCAGTGCCACCTAAGACAGCCGTGGACCAACATGTGCCCCTAGGTACCACACATGGATGGCCAGGGCACCTTCCCTAGGGCCCTGAATGGACAAGATGGACTCTGAAGGAACCCGGCCCCAGTTCACAGCAGGTGTGTGAGTTCCTCCCAGGACAGGTGATGCGAGCTCAGGAACCCCAGCCACCAGAACCCAACCGTATGCCCCAGTTACTTCACTCTCGGCAGCTCCACACTCATTCTTTTTTTTTTTTAATTAATTTTATTGAGAAACAAATAGCAATGAGACAGTTTCAAAACAGGTTAGTAAGACAGTTACAACAATTAATAAATCACATTGTTATCTTCATAGAGTTATTCATAGTACAAGATATAGACATGATATCCTGTCCAAACACTATTAGTACAAATCTTTCTTCTCATTGAATTAAGAGAAAGTAGCTGTGTATATATCCTAATTATTTGGTGTTTATGTATTTCACTACAAAATGGTCCTCCATTTATATCCCCTTTTATGTTTAGTTTTGCCAGAGATGGGTACTGCAGTGCCATTTAGATATTACAGATGCATGAATTCAGAAAAATAATCGAACATAGTCCAGTAGTCCATAATAGTAGTGGGTTACCCGCAGGACTAACAATGTCAGAAGCTATTGAGTTGAGCCTTTCACAGCTCAGCATATTAACATGGCTTTACTTTTTATGCTTCACTTTCTCTTAGTCTTAACCATCCAGCAGAAAAGTCCACACTCACTCATTCTTGCATGCAGCAGACCCCCGCTGGGGACTAAGAGCCAACTCTATTGAATTCACAGACCCATCAAATCTTGTGTGTTTTGTTAATTTTTTTCTTTCTGGTGGTAATTTGGAATATCATGAACATCAAGAAATAGACAAAAACAGCACTTATGTAATCCGTGTTCAGGAAGGTCTACACGGTATCTCTCCAAGTATAAACCACATATATTCATGCAAAATTGACTATTATTACTTTTCAGTCTTCACAGGATTCCCATGAGACACAGGCCAAGAACAGGAGCTGTACATGAGTGGAGATACAGGCTCAGAGAGGCTGAGAGTGTTTGTCCAGCAAATTTCCTATAGGAGGAATAAAGGTGCAAATGAAGCTCTCATCTTGCAGCCCCTCAGAATCTGGGCACAGCAGGATGTTGAGCTCTGAGCACCATACCTCGATGGAGAAAGAAGACACCCACTGCTGACAGACATTGAACTAAGATGGAGGGCCACCATGTGCACCTCTCGACCTCCTTCATCCACCCTGTCACAGCGGAAGTGCAGGTCCCCTGTCACTACAGTTGGCAATGTCCCCATCAGGTTGCCCTGCGCCATACCACCACCATGCCAACAGCGCTGGAGAAATGAAAAGCTTCTAGAAGCTTCCACAGCATCCACCCAGGCCTACCCACCCCCACTGCCTACTTCAGGGAGTATAAAACTGTAAGATGACATGATCTGGGGGCTGTGGGATACAATTGGAAATACTCTCCATCCCATAGATCACAAGGGCTAAGCTGGAGCAGAGCCATGGTCAGCAATGTCATCTCTATGAGAAAATGAGTTCTGCTTCCCAAAGCCAAATTATAAATTAACTTTGGGACTGGCTTGTGTTCATAAATCACAGAATCTCAGTGACGGAAGAAGGTGAGTAACTATTGCGCCTCAGTGAAGTTGATCACTTCCTGGAGAAGGTGCTCCCCTGAAAGACAGGTGTATGTGTGTTTGCTGCTTCCTATTTATGTTGCTATTTTACTGTGAAATCAGATATCTAGGACTCTTTGCTCTGGATTCTTACACTAAAAATTTATTGGTGTCTATTTGAAAGCTGATAAGGAGCCAACCTGAATATTATAGAGGTTTGACTTTTTCTTTAATCAGTCAGGAGCAGACTTAGATGTGCGTAAATATGAAGTCTGCTACTAATAATTTTAAAAATGAAGAACTAGACTTGGTTACTCATGTGAAAATCTTGCCCAGAAAACCCTACCAAGTCACGTCTGCTCAGCAACCAGACGTGTTGTGGCCCATGGCTTCTGCCCTACTACAGAAAAGGACAGTTGTGCAGAACCCCTGACCTGAGGCATCATGGGAGAGTGACCAACAGAGAGCACACTTCCTACTACAGCAAAGTCTGCTCATTCCTAAAGGGCATGGCCAGAGGGCGCTGAGTTGAGCAGATGAAGACTAAGCAACATTCTCTGAATACACTGTAATAGAGATTCCAAAAGCCTACAGGCTATAAATCCAGCCCTGGAAGCTTTATTCACCAAGAGTTTAGCTTTCCCACTCCCCCCACTGGGAGGGAAAGCCATGTCTGGCTGGCACTGATCTTATTAATGCTGACCATTGCTTTGTCCTCACAACTGTAATCTACCACCCAAAAGGAACTGCAGTGGCACCTTGACCAGTATGCTCCCATGCCCTTGGAGGACTCCTACAAGCTCAAATTAATGGCAGTTCAACCTGAAGGGAGCCCCTGGGTCCTCAATCTTATCTGTGGGTTTCTTTCCTGACATAAAGTTTGAGCTTTGTGATACTACTTAGAAAATCATATTTAGCAACATATGGACACAGCTGTTTGCATTTGGTATAGTTTTGAACTTGAAGAGAATTACATTTTCCTTTAAAGGGGACCACTTTCTGTTGCTCTGTTAACCCAGAAGTCAAATAATTACAAATTGATAATAAACATGTCTAGAACTTTCTTCTCCAACTTGAAAAACAAGAAAAACCGTCCCTGACCTCTGTTCTTATTTGGCCTTCCATTTTTTCAGGAGACAACTTTCATCTGTTCCCATGCACAAACTCAGTGCATAAACACCTTTTGGGTTTCAACACTCGTCACTTAGTTTGATAAACAAGAAATGAGAAAGTGAAATGCTTCTCAGACTTAAATAGCTTCCTCTATGGCCAGAAATAAGTGGCTAGAGACCATCAGATGGATGTAGAACAATAGAAAGAAAAGCGAATACATGAACATGTATTGTCTGCCACCTTTTGAAGGTCATGTTACATACTGGCCTTTAAATGTAAGGCAGAACAGTCCAACAGCACTGCCAGTCATGAAAGCTGTATTCAGCACCATCATTACATTAGGTACATGATGCTATCAAGCATAAATAACTACAAATGGCTTGTTGGTACCATGTTGGAAAGAACTTCTGTATAGCAAAATGGGGTGAGGATTAAAACACGGCCAGTCCAAGTGTGATGCTATCATGAACACAAGAAACAAAGGATGGAGCTGTGAGCAGAGAACAATTGAATTATCACACATTTCTGGAATGCTCACTAGGAGTTAAGATGGACCCTGAATACAACCAAAAGATGATGCCTTTCAGAATACACAGCTTAACTGAGAAGCCAAAGGAAAGGATGGAAGGCAGTCTCAGGATGTGGTAGTTAGCTTCCTTCCCTGTGATGAAGTACCTGAGATAATCAAATTAGAAGGAAAGATTTATTCTATTTTATTTTATGCTTTCTGTGTATTAGGAAAGGGTCTGACAGTATTCAGGGTCTCACTACGAGGTCAGACTTGTAGTGATTCTCCTGTTTACAGCTTCCCAAGTGCTGGGATTACAGGCGCACACCACCACTCCCAGTCTCAATCACCCTCTCAGTGCACACTGGGGGCAGGGCCAGCACACCAGGCCCAGGGGATGGAACCCCCAGCCCCTCAGCCTGCTTGCAGGTGCTTTAATCCACTGAACCACTTGGCCAGCCCTTGGAAAAGTTTATTTTAGCTCAGGCTTTCAGAGCTCTCAGTCCAAGACCCTGGTCTTTTGAGTCTGTGAAGAAACAGAAGATAATGGCAGAAACACATAGCAAAGGAAGTTTGTTATCTCATAGCAGGAAGCATGAGGGAAAGGGAGGGGCCAGAACCCCAATATTCCCTCCAAAGGGACTTCCCAGCAACAAACTCCCTTCCAAAAAGGTCCCACCTCTTAAAACACAAAAAATTAAGGACCAATCATTTAATACCTGGGCCTTTAAGGAACATTTATAATCCAAAGTATAGCACAAGAAATACCTCATAATTTGCCAGTCATTAGACAAAAGGTCAAGCTTACCTTGGGCTACACAATCCCAGAACAGTCTGGGAGATTATGATCTCTGAGGGGCAGTAGTAGGAGGCTCCAGGCAAGTGGAAAAAATCATGTGATCCCTAAAGCAGAAGAGAGAGCTGAAAAGTGGGATTTTAAAGCAAAACTAAACAGGCTGGACAAGGCCTAGGGTGCCAAAGTAAAGTAACTGAAATGGATTTCTGGTAGGCTAAGGAAAAAGTAACAGCATAAGGGGCTGGTGATACAGCTCAGCTGACCAAGTGCCTACCTAGGCAAGCACAGGGACCGGGTTCAATTCTTGTACCACATGCTACACAGGCCCTACCCCTGGGCATGATGAGCTGGCGTGTAGTGGTGCATGTCTGCAATCCTAATGTTGGGAAGGCTGAAAACAGGAGGATCACTATGAGTCCAAGCTGCATAGTAAGACCCTGTACCACATACATTAAAAAGAAAAAAGAAAAAAAAAAAGGGAAAGGCATATTGTTCATGGCAGACTTTCAGAGAAGCTGGCTTCCTATTAGCCCTCATTTGGTGAATTAAAAATGGCCCAATACCTTTGGATAAACAGAGTCACTGTCTGCCTTCCAGTGTGTGTGGTTCCCATAAGGATGCTCTCATCTTTCTTTCATCGTCTTTCTTTTACACATTGCTGTTTACCTATTTTCTCCACCTTTATAATTCAGGTCCTGCTTGTACAATGTTCAGAATTTAATTATGATGGGTCAGCTTGATTGGCTTAAAATGCCCAAAAGAAGCCAGGCGTGGTGGTGCATGACTGTAATCCCAGCACTCGGGAGGCTGAGGCAGGAGGATTGTTGTGAGTTCGAGACCAGCCTGAGCTACAAAGTGAGTTTAAGGCCAGCCTGAACCGCATAGTGAAACCCTGTCTCAAAAAGACAAAAAAAAAGAAAAAAAAATGCCCAAAAGATTAGTAGAACACATTGCTGGGCCATGGAGGCATGGCCTTGGATACTCCACGTGGTCGATGGTCCTTCCTCTGTGCTACTGTTGACCTAGCTTGCTTCCTAGACACCATGATCTAAGTGGCTTTGCTCTACCACGCCCTTCCACCATGATGTTCTTGCCTTATGGACTGGATCCTCAGAAACCAATGGGTCAAAACAAACCTCTTGTTCTTTCAATTGTAGATATCAGGTACTGTTGCCTTTGCTTTTCACCTTTTTCTCAGTAATTTCTTACTTTTATTTTTATTTCCTATTTTTAGGGAATGGTCTATAGGACATTCAGGGTCTCACTACTAGATCGCACTCATAGTGATCCACCCGTTTACAGCCTCCCAAGAGCTGGGATTACAGGTGCATGCCACCATACCTAGTCTCACTCGCCATTTCAGTGTGCCCTGGGGGCGGAACTGGCATGGCAGCCCTGGGGATCAAACCTCCAGCCCCAGTGCCTGCTTGCAGGCACTTTAATCTGCTAAGCTATTTGGCTAGTCCTTCTCAGCGATTTCTTGAACAAATCATTATGCTGGTAAAATGTCAAATGCTGTTTTCTTGGCAGACACAAAGCCTTGGGGAAGAGGAGAAAGGAACGTTCCTACCACCATTTTATCCATTGCAGAGTATAACTGGGACATTAAAGAAGGTGGTCACTTAGCAAGGACGCAGAGGCCTGCCCGTCACCTCAGTAGGCATCTCATTTCCCTGTCACTCAGGACGGCCCAGTCCTGCTTCCTTCCTGTTCTATGACAGGACTACCCAAAGAAGCTCTAGCCCTGTGCAGATCACTCAGAATTCACCTCAGCCTTTTAGACCTAAAAATTTACTAACTGGAAGCCAAAACAGGAAATAGGCTCGAAAGTGGGAGAATGGAGGTAACACTCTAGCCCTGTTCTAATAGGCCCTGGAAACTCTTGTGTTTATGCCTTGCCCAGGGATGATGCAACTTTTTTCTGGGAGCTTGCTGCTTCTGGAGGAAATAAGAAATTGTCTTCATGCTCAGTGCAGGTTCCCGTCTTACTTTCCCCAGGCTCTGTTGCCCCTCACTGCTTTGCAGAACTTCAATAACTCCTTGTCCCTCTCTCCTTTTGTGTGAAGGCTTGCTATTGAAATTGCACATGCTAGGCACTCATACCTCAAAGACTCATACCTCTCAAAAATCCCGAAGGGGCTGTTATATTGCATGTTGCTGTCTTCAGTAGTTGTTCAGATTGCCAGATATAGGCATGCAAAATTGGTCAAAAAATTGAAAAGGAAGAAAAGTGCTTAAGCATTAACTGTAATGCTTAAGTAATCAGCAGCACAACTATCCAAGCTTCCCTGTGTCTAACCATTGGTGAATTCCTGTCATCTTATCTAGTGAAATTTTATACAATTTCTAATGGTTTAAAAATGTTTTTACAAAGAAATATTTTTTTTAAATCTCAAAGGGAAGCCTTCCCATTCCTCCTTTAATAACTCAAGTACAACGTCTGCTGCTGAATATGAACGAAGACTTTCCCCCACAGCTGTGACACTGTCAGCGGTACACAGTTCTGCCACCTGAGGAAGGCTTTTGGGAAGTGTTCCATGCTCCCCAGGAGAGGGGGAAGGACCTGAGTATGTGGTTCTGTCCACTCCTTCACACCAACAGCCATAGAATTCACCAGAAGAATCCTCTGTCACCCACTTCCCTGTCACAGTCGGCCACCAGGGATTTATGTCAGCCTTACTAAATGTTCACAGGATTGCAGGGCACTGAATAGGATGTCCGCTCTGTCACCCACATGGTCAGAAAAACTGAGAACATCACAGTAAAGTGTAGATTTCACAAAGACCTGTGAATTTCCTTTGAAAAACACGTAATGCAATGCACTTGTCAATCTGGATAACTACGAGTATGATGTTCACAGACAGTACCTGACGTGGCTCTGAATGAAACACACTGTGAGAAGGCAGGTTTCTTTTTAATGGCATCTGTTTCAGGGGACCAGGAGATCTTTTTCTCTCATGGATGCTATAAACACTTAGATAGAAAGGGAGGCAAGAGAACAATAGGATCCTCTTTGTGGACCAGCCATCTGTTGAGTTCCCTGAGAACTGGTGGGGAACCAACATTTCCAGGGATCCTCTGAATACTCTGAGCAAAATTACACACACCTCACTGTGTAGTTCATCAGCTTCACCATCTTCTCCTGTACACACACACACACACACACACACACACACACACACAGCCCTTGCTGTTTCTCTAGTCCAGTCATTGCGGTGAGTAGGAGGAAATCAACAGCATCACTGTCACCTAGGATACCTTGAGCTGTGTGCCTCATTACCTGTCAGCACGCATCATCCAAGGGTCCACACACCAGGCCTCGACAGCCTCAACACTACACGATTCAGCCAGAATCACACAGTGCCATCCAGTTGCTAGAATCACACGCAACCATGTAGAATTCCACACAACACTCATTTTAAAAAGATTGTTTTAAAGAGAAAGAAATAAAAACAGAAAACAAGCATGAAGATAAAAATAAAGCAACAAAAAACAATAAAAATGATACAGAACTTCAAAACAAGAATAAGAAATTAATAAGGCTGTTATATTGCATATTGTTATCATCAAATCTGTTGCTCAGATTACCAGATATAGGTATGCAAGATTGATCAAACAATCAAACATTTATCTTCTTTTCAATAAACCAATAGAAATTAGTAGTATAATTATCTTAGCCATCTTGTGTGGATCCTTTTCTTCTCCTTTCCCCTATCTGAGTTGTTCTCTCTATTTTAAAAAAGATAAACATGACAAGATAAATATAACAATGAAAGCAAGTTTAAAACAAGTTATTAGGATAGTTCCAATAGTTGATACATTGTGTACACAACAGTCTCTTTTTGTTTTAGGCAACATCATCTGTAGGTGCACACCTCTAGGCCACACCTGTCTCACCACAGGTTGCCCATGGCTGTGGCATCCCAACCATGGGACTCACAGACTGTACCCCCAGTTCTCACAATGTACTGCATATGCTGCAGCATCTGCATCTAGGGGACCTGGAGCACACTCACTTCTTTCCTTGTGTTCTGGGTATGGCAGCATGAAGCCATAGGAAGACATATGGAGCACTTAAGAGCAGAAAGTGAAGCTCTCGCACTGTAGGATTCCAACCATATGATGTTCTGGAAAATAGAAATTATAGGCATGGTTAAAAGTTCCATACTTGTCAGGGGTTCAAATGATGAGGAAATGAATAGATGGAACAGATGATTTTTAGAGGATGATAAGAATATTCTATACGGTACTATAATAGTAAATATAAACCATACATGTTTGTCCAAACCCATAGAATGGACACCAAAGGTGAACAATGACTTAAACTGCAGACTCAGTAAATACAGTGCATAGGGGTCATTCCATCAATTGTGGCCCATGCACCAGCCATGTTGGTAGTAAAGGAAGCTGTGTGTGTAGAGCAGCGAGTACATGGTACATGGGAAATCTCTGCCCTCTGCTCACTTCTGCTGTGAACTTAAACTGCTCTTTCAAAATGAAAACATGTTCTTAGAAATGCAATTAAGTGTCCTGTTAGTCAACTTGTCTTCCTCCAGACAGAGCTGAGCTGACCCTAATAACAGGTAGCGATGCATACTATGCCCTATTCCATTCATAATTGGCCTCTAGGCAGGTGATATTCTTATCTCTAGATTACAGATGGGAAATCTGAGTCCTAGGGAGATTAAGTAATTTTGTCAAAGCCACAAAATGCTATGTGACAGAACAGGTTTCTTACTTTATCATCATTCCTTTCACTTTGTTTTACTTTTATTTCACTGAGGATGGTATAGGTTGGGCTGGGTTGAACTAGCAGCTTCTTTGCAGGAAACTCAAAAGTTTTGAACACAGAAAAGCACCAAGACTTGTCACTGTTCCCTGAGCTGTGGAGATTTATCTTTCATGAAGCTCCCTGTCTTGTGCATTTTCTGTTACTATAATTAAATACCAAGGACTAGGTACTTTATAAAGAAAATAAACACCTTTCTTGCAGTTATGAGGACTGAAAAGTCCAAAATCAAAGGGAGTGGGTCTTGCTAGTTCAGATTGCGATGATCCTGAGGAAATGTGGAACATTACATTGTGAAAGAACTAAGTACACAGAGAGAGATCACTTTATTCTAAACAAAATCACTCCCCAAAAACTCATTAATTCACTAATCCATGGATATGTGAATGGACCTATCAGCTCATGAAGGTCATGGTGTCTTCATGGCCACACCCCATCCTGCCCCTGAATTCCTCTTCAGAGACTGTATTCCAGTGCTTATGTTGGTAGAGTCAGCCAAGCCACGGCAAGGCCCTCCAAGACAAGTATTGCAAGGGTGGGGCGGAAGTGTGGTCATCACACACAGCCTCTGCGCTACACGTTATACTGTTCACACACATCCTTGCCCTCTCCATCCCTCACACAATCACCATCCTCCTACCCAGTGACATCTGTCATCCCAATCCACAGAAGCTGTGCCTTCCCACCCAGCCTCACATGGACACAAGTGTGTCACCCATTCTTACCCAGGCCCTCCCTTTCACTTGGGTGCATACACACACACACACACACACACACACACACACACAAAGTCATGAGCCATGTTGTACAATCTCTTTGCTGATTCAGATCCATTTTTCCATATGCATTTTATAAATTCCATATAATATACCCCAACATGTTAATACATAATCAGTTTAATTCTCTCTCCCTTTCCCCTTCAGGGACAGTTGTCCTCTTTTTGGGACTTCAGAAAATAATTATGAAAAGCTAACATTTGGTAGCTACCAACTAGGTAAAACACCACTCTACATGTGTCTTCTTATTCATGTATATAACAACCCTATAAACTATGAATTATTACCCTTTATATTGTCCCATTATATGTGGGACAACAGAGATACAGAGAAGGGACATCACTTTTCTGAGGCCATACAGCTGTTCAAGTAATACAGAAAACATCTCCTCATGAGCTGGACTCATATTTTTTTCTTCTGTTTTAACTGAGATATATACTTGACAAATAGAAAATGCATCTACTTAAGATACTCAATGAGATGTTTTGAAATAGGTGTGTTATGAAACTATTGCCCCAACCAAGTTAATTAATGCATTCATCGCTTTGGCTCACATAGTGATCATTTTGTGTGCATGTGGTCAGAACACTTAAAACCTATTCCTTTAGCAAAATTCAAATTTATACTTAGCATTAATGATAGTTCATCATTTTGTGCATTTGTTCTCTAGATCTTATTTACCTCCCTGAACTCTGAACTGAATCTTTGTGCTTTTTGACCAACATGTAAACTGTACCAGTCTCTGGCAGCTGTTACTCTATTTTCTGTCTTTGCAATCTTGATGCTCCATAACCTCCACATAAGTGAGATGTTTTGCAAATAAATTCACATTGTTGCAAAGGGACGATGCCCTTTCTAGGGCTGAATTGCACACCATTGTGTCTAAGGCCCTCTTCCTTTACTTGTTGTCATGTCAGCAGACTCTGAGGCTGATTCCACATCTTGGCTGTTGTGAATAGGGTGTCAGTGAATGTAGAACTGAAGGTGTCTCTCGAACATAATGGCTTGATTTCTACTGGCTGTACTCAGTAGTAGCAGTGCTGGTCCATGTTGTTGTTCTATTTTCTAATTTTGTTTATTTATTACATTTTGTCTTTTTGAGATGGGGATTTGCTATGCACTTCAGGCTGCCTTGAACTCACTTTGTCGCCCAAGCTGGTTTACTCTTGAACTATGCCTGGCTTATTCTACTTTTATATTTTTGATTTTTCTTTTTTCCATAGTTGCCATACTGATTTGTTTTTCCACCAATGTAAGAGAATATTCCTTAGCTAGGGAGGTAGCTTGGCAGCATAAGCACCTGCCTTGCAAGCACAAGGACCTAGGTTTGGTCCCGATCCCCAGTACCATATACTATGTTGCCCAGAACCATGCTGGCCACAGAAACTGGGTGTGGTGGGGCATGCCTGTAATCCTAGTGTTAGAGAGGCTGAGACAGGAGGATCACTATAAGTCAGAACTGTGAACAAAGACTCTGCATAAAATAAGGAGAAGGAGGAGAAGTTCTTAATCTCAATTACTTTCTCATCCATTGCTGGAACAAAATATTAACACCAACAAGAAAGAAAGAAAAGCTTATTTCTCTCACAATTTGTATAGGTTTTCGTCAATAGTCAGCTGGCTCCAATTCAAGGCGTCATGACCAAGGGACATGGCAGAAGAGACACAGCTGATAGCATGGCAGACAGGAAAGCCGCGAGCAGCAAGCCTCCCCTTCCCTTTTTATCCCATGAGGGGTACAAGCCAATTGGTTGGAGCCACCCACACCCAGGGTGGCCCTTCCCATCACTCATCACCCAAACCCAGGACTATGCTAAACCAAGTGTGGACTAGTGCAGTCACCACGTCCCATTTTGCAAAATGTTCTAATCCTTGAAGATAACTAACTTCCACGCACTTCCTGCCACTGTATTCTGGGCTGGATCCACTACTCCTGGATGTTTTCCTCTCATATTCATTATGTATGTATATATGTATATATGTATGTATGTATGTATGTATGTATGTATGTATGTATGTATTTATTTATTTATTGGAAATTGACCTTCAACCAGCTTCTGAAAAGACAATGCCTGTGATGTATAGTGCAAACTTTCTAAGTACTTCTGAAGTGAATATTGTTCTACCCTGCTATTAAATCTTGCTTCAATGTGAGACCATTTTTAAACTGTTCCATTTGCATATTTTTCTCACTGCAGTTCCATTTTCCCTGAAGTCTTTATTCTACTAAAACAAGGCATTCTAGATAAGGCTTATTATCCTTGTGAAGGAAGGATATTGAAAAAGAATGCACTGGGGAGAACAAAAAAAGAAGAATCAAATTCCTGGCTTTGGTTTTGTATCTACTGGAAACTAAAGCAAAAAGTTGACTTTTTCACATATGATATAAATACAAATATAAATCTATGCATATGTAAGTATATGCATCTATTCATATCATATGCACCCATATCTATACACAGATGACAATGACAGAGGCCCTCGAACAGTGATTTCCCAGGTGCTGGAATCTCAGTTGGCTCAGAATTCTCCTCCACCACTTGGGTCCTACTGCTCTGCTAGGCTGGAGCCCAGCTGGCTGGGGAAGCTTCCATGCTAGCCCCAGGAGGGTATTCTGAAGCTGTCCTGTGCTCTAGTGGGCACAGACTGGACACTGAGGATAGCAATACTTAATCTTGTTACCATGATTTTACTGAAGGAACTGGCAATTCAGAATAAATCACGAGTAAGGAATGTTTTTCCTAGAATAGCCTCATAAACAATCATATAAATAAATACAAGCAATTAGCCTTTACTGAGAATAACACTACAATTTCCTTCCTTTCAGCTGGATGTTCTTAGTTTGCTCTTTTCATAGAGGACTTTGATACATGGATAGGATTAAGTAACTCACCTAAAGTTCCACAGGAGTTAATGAAGGGGATATTGCACTGTGCCCAGTGCCTGAAACGATTTGAAGAACGTGAAAGAATAATCATGAGAAGAATGGAAGAACCTGAAATGCAATCATCTCCAGAAAAAAATGTTTTATTATAAGAGTCGACACAGGCTGAGACCAGGAGTTGTTTCTCATTTGGTGATCCCAGCTGCTCTGCACCGCCGAGAGCCGTTTGAAAGGCGTCTCCTGGCCTTGGCCTCAATGCTTCTGTCTGCACACAACATTTCACCTTCCAACTTCTTGGACAACAACACGATGACATGCACCAGTTCAGGTTGAGACAACCTGGGTCAGTGACAACTTTCCCATTACGTCCCTAAGTCAGCACTAACTGCAAGCCAAACACTAAAAGAGATTTTGGAAAGAAGTTGTGAGCAGCAAGGCTGCTTTCCTGACACCAACACTGTATGATCAGCTACGGCACAGCCTTTGAGCGGCGCTCAAAACATCTTGTCAGGCCGCAGTAAGCTCCTCCAGGCAGTCCCAGGCGTGAGTCCCAGCGCACAGCTAGGGTGACCTGCTTCTATGTCTGTCTCCAAGGATGCCAAAAGGCACCTTTGGAATTCCTCAGGTGCTAGGACTGGTAACTTAGTTCTTTTTTTTTTTTTTTTTTTTTTTTTTTTTTTTTTTTGAGACAGGGTCTCACTATGCAGTTCAGGCTGGCCTTAAGCTCACTTTGTAGCTCAGGCTGGTCTCGAACTCACAAAGAGACAGTTTAGTACTAAGTGTGCACAGTTTATAGATTTCCAAGAAGGAAAACCTAGGCAAACTTTTTATATGAAGGGAAAACAATATATTTATGTATATATGAAGAATAGCTTGAATAATTGTACTGCTCATTTCTACTAATTAAGCAGTTAAAGCTTAATTTTTTTTCTTTTTATTCTTTTCTATTATTTTAAATTTCTTACAACTTTTTTATTGTTTTGTTTCTTTTTTTTTAAGACAGTCTTTCATGTTTACAACTGAAATTCTGAACAACTAGCTTAAAGACATTATCATGCAATATAGCAATTCTTGAGTTCCTACTACTTAGTTTAGTGAAATTTTGTATTGCTTCTAATGCTATTTTTTCTATCACTATTTTGTATTCTTTAAAAAACGATTTGTTCACTGAAACCATCATAGGCTCTACCTATGAGCTTGCCAAATGTTGCTTTAGTTACTGCCAAATTTGGATTTGTTACTGTAGTTGATATGAAAGCATTACTCTGAGAAAGCACACAGAAAAAATAAGCAGTCAAGACACAAGAGGAAAAAATTTAAATTATTTATACATCCTAAAGCTGCCATGACAGCTCAAATCCTAAGACCCAAGTGCATGGAGCCACACTGTTCATGGCACTCTGAAACCTATTTCTCCTACATAGAGATTGGAAATAAATTACCAATGCCCAAAAGCCTAACTTCCACCTATTTATTTAGCTCTGAAATTATGCAAACCAATCTAGGCTCTTCCACATCATAACCTTTATTTGTGAAGAGTCAGAATGCCTGTTTTAACATTAACCTAAATACCATTCAGGTTTTCTTAAATAGTTACATAAAAATCTTGCCTCATTTAAGATATGCCATGCTCTGTATTGACAAGAACTATAACTTCCTCTCTTGGGGCTGGGGAGATGGCTCAGTAGAATAAGCGCTTCCCTGGCAAGCACAAGGGCATGAATTCAATCCCCAATTTTGAAAAAAAAAATAACTTCCACTCTCACTCACAGTGAATACAGGCCCTACAGTTGACACATCCAAAAGTACATATTTACTGAAGTAACAGAGTAGTCTGTGTTCCCTCCACAGTCTGAAGCAAGAGGGAAAATCACAGAAAATACCAGAGATACCAATTTGAGGCTGTGTAGCAGTAATTCTCCCAGGAAAGTTAAAAAAAGAAAGAAAGAGAGAAAGAAAAATTAAGCCTCTCACATATTCCCAGCATCAAGCACTAAACTGGCCATGGATCACTTTGTGAATCAAACAATGAAAATGGCTCTCCAGGGCCAGAGTCATGTGGGAGCCTTGCCTGACATCGCTCTAAGAGAACACTTGGTGTGAGACTCCTGCAGGCAGAGGTGGAGCACACACATAGAACACCAACTATGTGTGCACATACACCCTGATTTAACATGACCTAAACACAAAAATGTGGTTACACTCGAATTATTCCCTAAACAATATAACATAAGGATAAACAATACAAAATAATGTTTTCATTGCATTAAATATTATAAGCCATCTACAAATGATTTAAAATATGCAAGAGGATACATATAAGTTAACTGTATACAAGAACTACATCACTTTGTATAAGACACTTCAGCTCTCGAGGGTTTTGCTATTCAAAGGGGACTCCTGAATTCAGTCCAAGTGGAAGCTGAAAGATGATTATATGTGAGGTGAAAGATACATTAATTGGCTTGAGCGGTTCTTCTGTAAGTATATGCTTGTATCAAAACATCATGTTAAACCCCATAAATATGTGCAATTATTATTTTTCAATTAAAATTCAATTTAAAGTATATACATTGATGCTTCAATAACTCCTACTCAGTGCAATTACAGTCTTTTCCCTTTTCCAAGTTTAGCAACACTGTTGTTAGCCATTCGGTGAAATCTATCAAATACGGAAGCTTTGCAGGATCCGGACTGCAGCATTCTGGAGTGAGCCTGTTACTCGATCCTCACACTTGATCCAGCAAGCTCCAGCCTGCCTGCCTGGTGGACACCACGCAGGCAAGATTTGCACAACACTTGACGAAAACAAATGCCTATTCTTTCCCTTTGTATCTCGTGATACAGATAATTATTGCTTCTCTCTGCAGGTTGTCTCAGCACTAAAAAAAGAAACATGGTATTTTATTAAATTGGTGAAAGCCAAAATGATTCTCATGCATGGAAACCTAAGTCTTTCTTATTGATCTTCAAGATGAAAATTGTTGAAGCACAAAAACATAATTGCTCACATCCAACTGATACTGAGATCATGCCTTGTTCCTCATTTAAGTGACTTCTAGTTCACAAAGGGTAGGATCCCTCAGTAGTTTACATGACCAGTGGATACTGTTTGCCTTTCCTGACATCGGTGACTAAAGCATATTCCCTGTTGTTTATACCAGTGATGGTGAACTTTTAAGAACTTTCGGTGATAGCCTGCATCACACTTGCAATGGCTGGTCACCACTCTGTATTCGAGGTATCAGGAGCCCTAGGATCTCATCCACTTTTTTAGTCAGAGACAGAAACAGAGGAAAGGGGAAAAGGAGCAGCAAAGGGAGAGAGAGATGCCTGTAATTCTTTTAGGTCCCTTTGTGAGTTGCACTTCTGGCCTTCTTTTGGATGGAACAGGCCATATAAGTGCTTCTGCCACACAAGTCATGAATGGAGTTGATTTGTCACTTCCTGCCCAAATGGTAATCACTAATGCAAGACATTCCAGAGTCCTCTCTCACTGTGACCCACAGCTGGCAACTTTCAAGAAGGTGACAACTTCCTCAGACTGCTTTCTGAGAAACAAAAATAAGTAGTGCTGTGCTGGGCTGCCGTGGCATACAGCATGTCCGTGAACTGACTGGTATGTTCCAGCACTGAGGTGTGGGCTGGATGTGGTCACAGCAGCAAAGCACAGCCTGTCCTGACTGATGCTCAGCTGCACTGGGACATAGCTGGGCTGTGCTCCCTCATCTGCTGATGTAGGGCAAGAACAGGACACTTCCCGGACCTCAGAAGGACGCGTGTTGGCAGCTGGGAACCCTTGAGGGCCCTTGCCCATCCAAAATCAGCTTTATGCCACATGACTAAGAGGGACTGGGCTTGGCCGTAATGACCAAACTGAACATTGTCTTGCTTAAAAAAAAAAACAGGCAGCCTGAGGTGAAACAGGGAAATTTTCTTCTTTGTAATAATATATCTACAAGATGTGGACAGAAGTGTTTCCTGCTTGAACTCAGAGTAGCGGTAGCTATTCACCCTTTCATTCAGAAGTTTGAGTTTCTGACTTCTTCATGGGGTGGGTGGAAGTAAAGTAGAATTCAGACTACTCTCTATAAACAGGATTTCAACTAAACCTACAAAACTGCTTCACAAAGTTGTGGCCATAAAACATCTAGAGAAAGATTTCACAATTCTATCTGGCAAGCTATTTAACAACGCTATTAGCTACTGAATTCATCTTAATGTCTCCTGCTGTAATTTAAACCCTTTTACCTATATTCTGAACTTTATGGAATTTAAGGCTAGCCTTTATGATATCTGAATCTATTCTATTCTTAAAAGGCTCCATACAAAGTGCTATCAAAATTACAGATTACAGTATTTTTAAATGAACCATGGAGGAAAGAAATGACAGGATAAATAGAAGAACAGGAAAAATGAATTGGATGAGCTACAAAGTTAGTGTCACAAGCATCTGTGTTCTTCCTAGAGGTGGCAGAAACTAGGCTTTGCAATTTTCGTTGAGCAAAGCCTGTCAGACCTCACTCCATGCAAAGGATCTCAGGAGAGAGCAGGAATGCTCTCTCACTGACGTGTCACATCCCCACATAGGCAGGCACAGGACTGCCTGGTCCAGGATCCCCTGATCTCAGATAGCACCTCATATACATAAGGAAGTTTTCCTTTTTGTCTGTTGAAAAGATATGGCCCAAAGCACCCCTCCCAAAGACCCAGAGTAAGGGATTTCTAGAAGGAACACACACACACACACACACACACACACACCCTATGACAACTATAAAAGGCACCCAACACTGTGGAGGTTTATCAGAGCCCACGCAATTCATTCCTCACAGCCTCTCTCCAACTTGTGGGCCACACAGCCTGCCTCCTTTCTTTAGTACAGAGTCGAATTAATTACAGGGTTGTTGCCCCCCCAACACAAGTGGATCAGAAAAGAAGAAAAACAAAACACAGAGTGTAAATCAAAACTTAAAACAAACCAACTGAGTCCTCAGAAGTCTGTCGTGTGGTATCTCCCACATGCAATTGGAAAAATTGCTAACATACTAGGTTTTCAATAATTTCTATGAATAGAAGACTAGCTGGACAAATGAATGAAAGTGCTGGCCTATTCCCTGTGGTCCCCTTACCCTGAACATGCTTTTAAGGAAAGTCATTCTCAGACTGAATCTCAATGAGAGGTGCAGATGTGAGCTATCGGTGCAGAAATGTGTTGTGGCTTTTATTCAATGGGTCCTACATTATAGTGTGGCACAGTCAACCAGATGTTTATCCAAAGCATCCAAAGAGACCTCTGGCTATGGAGAGAATTCCTTTGCAAGGTGTATTTGGAAAATGTAGTT
Source organism: Ctenomys sociabilis (assembly GCA_004027165.1). NCBI lineage: Eukaryota > Metazoa > Chordata > Mammalia > Rodentia > Ctenomyidae > Ctenomys > Ctenomys sociabilis. The sequence continues at coordinate 54,668 of PVKA01005431.1, read as the reverse complement.
TGCAAATTATTGAAACAATCCATTTGGAAAATTTTCAACCTCCATCTTGTTTGAAGACAGTGCACTCAAACTAAAATTAAGTCTAAACTCAACACAAACATCCTTTAGTACAGTTCCAGTGTTTCACCCAAGTCAACCAGCTTTGTAAATGCCCATAGAGCAGAGAGAAAATAAGAATGAACAGACAAGTCAAAACAGAGCCTTTGCTCATTCCTACCATGGAAGATGCTGCTGCATGGCTGACAGCGTGCTGCTGACAGCACGTTGGAAGTACCATCTTGGTTTGGCGCTTCCTGAAGGAAATCCTGAAACTAAGATTTAGAAGCATACTGCTGACTTGGGCTGTGATCTCAAGAAGCTCCGCTGGAAGTCAGTTTTACCCCCAGGAAGGTCAATCCTGTGTTGACCTTAGAGCTAAGTATTAATCCATGGACTCTTCTCAATTGTCAGGGACCCTCCAGGTGTGACCACCCTGAGGGCTTCCTGCCTGCTCAAAGGAAGCAGGCAGTGCTCACGGCGGTGCCTGTGGGTGCAGGCACAGAGGGATGACCACAGTCCCTGTGCTATATACTAGGAAGGCTGTTGCCTGCCAAAAGCAAGGCAGAGTTGATTTCACGTTCTTCACAGATATGAGTTGCATGATTTTGTGGGGCCCAGGAAGAGCAATGTGTAGTTGGCTTAAAGTCCCCTTCACACGCTTCTTTATTTTTATATAATTGAACGTCTTCCTCTCATGTTCTGCCCTGGACATCTCCTGTGGCATCCTAGTTATAGTATTTGCAGTAGACTCAGGAGGAGGGGAGCTGTCTGTGCCTGAACACAGGCAAGGAAGACACCCAAGTATCCGGAAGTTCAAGCATCTCTCTTCTGATTCCTAGTCATTGCCTTATGAGGATACATGTACTGTTTCATATCTGATTCCACTTTCCAAACATTACTGCTTACTTTTCCCACTCTATAAAACAGTATTAGGACTTATAAAGACATTTATGACATATTTACACAGTAATTTACATGCTTATACATGCCAGCTAAAATAAGAGACCTTGTTGTCTTCCCAAGTCAGAAGGATAAATTGGGTAGGTGTGAAATCTACTTTATTTCAGATCTAGAAACAGAAACTAAAGAATCAGGCAAACTGACCCACCCCCTTATGAAGACCATGCTCCCTGCCACAATCCTTCTAACCATGTAAGGAAGGAATAACATCAATATTGACATACTTTTCCCACAAAAAACAGAAAATGAGAGAATAGCAATCAACTCAAATTACAAAAACAGGATGTGTTTCATACCAAACCCAATAAGCATATCCCTGCATGTGCAATTTACAGAGAAATGGCTCCGTGAGCAGGACAGAGGGGTTTGCAACAATGTTAATTCAAAGCTAATTCATGAACTTCCTTCAAATGTTCTGCTCTGTTTTTCAATGTCAAGTTTAGATTTCTTATGGTATTAATCAGCTAAGGGATTAATGAATTATAGTCTCCTTGATCACAGGAAGGAGATTATTAAAGTCCATCAACTGAGTTTCCTATGCCTAGTTTTTTGGTGCATTTAAAAACATTACCATTCACCCCTCCCCTTGGGTTTCTCCCACATAGCCCACGGCGTGACATTAACTAAAGGCGAATATCTCAACTGTCTCAAGTCTTCATCATGTCTCTCTTCTGTCATGCAGAGATTAGAACTCCTGACCAAGGAATAATTCACGTGACCCAAGGTACACACACCTGATCTTTCTTTGGTTGCATGGCCTATCCATAGTTGTTAATAATGTTTTTCAAAAGACCATCTGTCCCTCTTTCCCCCACTGCCTTATGGAAACATTTTGCTTCTCAATAATTAGTTAGCTTGTAATTGTAAAATATTTTTTGATGTTTCAAAATGTAGTGCGCAGGCCAGTTGTGGTGATGCACAGCTGTAATCCCAGGCCTCAGAAATCTGAGACAAAAGGATTGCTACATGTTCAAAGCCAGCCTGGGTTGCAAAGTGCACTCAGGATAGGGTGAACCGTCCAGTGAAACCTTGTCTCAAAAAGACAAAAAGAACAGTTAATAAATTAAACATAGGGCATATCTTTTTTCAGCAGTAGGAGGGACCCGACACACTGAATTAGCTGCAATTTTCTAACAGCTCATGAAAATGCCACATTCAAACAGATGTAATGACATCAAATATTTTACTGACTAATTATAAGAAATTTTATAAGTTTTCCCCAGGTTAACTACACAGACACAGCATGGCCCCATCAAAGGCTCCTGTACTCTCTTATCTAGGATAAAAACTCCAAAACAGAATTTATCACTAAGAAAAGTAGTTTAGATGTGTGTCTCCTCTTGTCAGCTGTTCCATTATTGTAGGATTTTATTTATAATTATATGGACTGTTTTGAGATGACCCTAAACTTCTGCAAGCTGACTAATGTGTAAACAGTTTCATTCTGTGATTTGATCTTTATTTATTAATTTAACAGGTTATTATGAAAAACAGACTTTATGGATATAAGGTAGCATTTGATAAGGCCTTGTTCATCTCTATTGATGAATTGTTATAAATTTCAGTCTGATCAAGGAGATTTTGACCCCAAAGATGAATGTAAAAACAATTCCTAATTATGCAACCTTCCTACACACTGAGCACAAGATCTTATAACAACAGAGAATAAATTTTATACTTATATTTGAATAAAATATTCAAATTCTAAAATACAAGACCACAGCTGCTTCTTCAAGAGTAAAACTAACCCACAGAAAAGTACTTACAATGGATTGATATAAAATTATTAATAACTGTCCATTTTTAGGAAATTAAAATTTAGCATTAAGTACTCTCTCTTATATCCCCAAAATGATGAAGAATGTTTGAAATTAGATGAATTTATTTAAAAAAAAAAAACAAAGAAAAATGATATCCTTAAATGAAAGGAAATTTCTGAAAATAAAAGAGCACTTTTTTTTTTTTTTTTTCGCTGAACCAGGGATTGAAGTCAGGCCCTTGAGCTTGCCAGGGAAGCACTTATTCCACTGAGCCATCTCCTCTGCCCTAAAAGAGCATTTGTCATGCTAGAAAATAATCATAGTATAAATGCTTACATTTTGAATTAATTAATTTTCAATTAAGCTAATTTCAATTAAACTAAGGGGAGTGTGATGTAAGAGAAAACGGAGCAGTGGACCACAGGCTGGAACAAGGACATAAGTAGCACCTGAAGTATCATTATAATAAAAACCTATTTTTATTGAAGGGAAAAAATAAAAGTTATTCAGTAAGTGACACTGGGACATGAGCCAGCCTAGAGGAAGAAAGTAGACTTACATCAATACCAACATGAACTATATTACTTAACCCCCCAAAAATGAAAAATTATAATGAAAACATACTTTTTTTCTTCTGATTAATTGAGTTTGTTGGCATAGTGTACGTGTACCTAATGATCATATTCCTCATAGGGAATTTATAGCTATATACTATGTAATTTGATTTGTTCCCATTCCCCCATCCTCCCTTCAGCCCTTCTTCTCCTCATTCTTTACAAAAGTTTCATTTCCAAAGCGTTTTTCCTTTTTTCATTTTCCCTTTCCTTCTTTCCCCCTCTCTCCCTAGCTCCCATTCGCATTTGAACATTTTCTTCCTATTTCACGTTGTCTATTACACATTTTGGTCCTTATTTACACTTTTGCTTTCTCACACTAGAAATTCTAATGAATTAAAGTGTGTAAGTAGGTCTCATGTAGATGAAGTAGAAATGAAATTTACTTTTGAATACAGAAGAAAGAGAGAAGCTTATAATCACTAAGATTTCACATGCAAGTGTAGCATCATTTAGAGAATAGACAGTGTATTTTTAGGGTTGTGAAATTTTTTTTCTTTTTCATATATTAAAGAGTATAAAAAAACAATAAAAAGGCTGGGGAGATGGTTCAGTGGAATAAACGCTTCCCTGGCAAGTGCAAGGGCCTGAATTCAATCCCCAATTCTGGAAAAAAAAAAAAACAATAAAAATGATACAGATTTTCAAAACAAGATGATAGGAAATTAACAATGGTTGATGTATTATGTATTGTTATCTTCAAAGTAGTTGTTCAGATTATCAGGCCTTCGCACAAAATTGATCCAACAATTAAGCACTACTGTTCCTTTCAATAAAAAATAGAAATTGATAGTACAATTATCATATATATATATATATATATATATATATATATATATATATATATATATGTCTTCTTTCTTTCTTTTCTCCTTTCCCTTGTCCCAGAGTTTTCTTTCCTTTTGAGCAGTTTCTTTCCCTTTCACAATATCTATTGTACTTCTGGATTTTATTTATTCTTTAAGTTTCTCACACTAGAGAGACAATATGATGTTTACACATACCAATCTGATTTATTTCACTTACTGGTATGGTCTCTAGTTACATCCACTTACTTATGAGAGCCTTGAGCTTATCTTTTTTATAGCTAGGTAATACTCCACTGTATAAAAATACCATATCTTTTTTATCCATTCCTCAGTTGATGGGCGTTTGGGTTATTTTCAAGATTTAGCTACTACAAATTATGCTGCTATAAATATGGATACATATATATCACTGCAGTGCTTTCAGTTCTTCTGAAAAAGTATCTAGAATAGGAGCAGCTGGGTCAAATAGGACCTCTAGTCGTAGCTTATTGAGGGATTTCCACAATGGCTTCCACAGTGGCTGCACCAGTCCACACTCCCACCAGCATCAGAGAGGGGTTTCTTTCTCCCCACAGCCCATCCATTTGTTATTGGTTGATTTCTTGATGATAGCCATTCTTTCTGGGGTGTGATGGAATCCCAGTGTTTGTCTGTTTAATTTTTAGAAATCTTTTTCATTTGGTACAGGGTCTCACTATGCACTTTGAACTCATAGTGTTCCTACTGTCTCAGCCTCCCCAGCACTGAGATTACAGGTATGTGCCACCATGTCCAGAGTTCTGGGGCCAGAACAGCATGTAGTACCAGGGTCAAACCCAAGTCCTTGTACTTGCCAGGCAGATATTTAGACAGCCTCTCAGTGTTGTTTTAATTTATATTTCTCAAATGACCAATGACGAACATTTTTCATATATTTATGTACCACTTATATTTCTTCATCTGAGAAGTGTGTATTCATCTCAGATACCCCTTTTCATTATTGAGCCTTTTAATTTTGGGGCCTAATGTTTTTAAATTCTTTGTATGTTCTAGATAGAAGTCCTTTGTCTAAAGAACAGTGGCTAAACTTTTTTTCCCAATGTGTGCATTTTCTCTTACTCTGTTGGTGGTTTCTTTTCAATAAGATTAGACCCAAGTTGTTTATTCTTTGAAGCATTTCCTGCATAGTTTGGTTTTAGTTCATGAACTCTCTGTCTACCTTTACGTCTTCAATATTTCTAGCTACTTTCTCTTCTAGTAGTTTTAGAGTTTCTTTTTTAATATTTAGATCTTTGATTCATTTTAACTTTAGTTTTAATGCCTGGTGATAGACCTGGGTCCTGTTTAAGTCTTCAGCATGTGGAAAGCATGAATAATCCCATGTCAGTCAATAAAAATGAAAGCATAATTAAAAACTTACAAGCAAGGAAAATTCAAAGTCCTAATGGATTCACAACTGAATTCTACAAGAAATTTAGAGAAGATTTAATGCCAACTCTTCTCAAACCATTGATGAAATTGAAAGGGAGGCAATTCTCACTTACCCATTCCTGCAGGCAAATATTACCCTAATATCAAAGCTAGAAGAAGACTTAACCACAAAAGAGAACTACAGGCCAATCTCCCTGATGGATATATATATATATATATATATATATATATATATATATATATATATATACTATCAAGCAGAATGCAGCAAATAATCGAGAAGACTGCACACCATTACTGAGTAGGACTCATCTGAGGAATGTAGGGATGGTTCAATGCACACAAATCAGTAATATAATACACCATATCAACAGAGCCAAGGACAAAAATTACACATTCATCTCAATAGATGCAGAAAACGCTTTTGATAAAGTTCAATACTCCTTCATGATAAAAACCCTACATAAAATCAGAATGCAATGGTCTTTACCTCAGTCTGATACAAGTCATCTATCACAAACCAACATAGAACATCATACTTAATGAACAAAAGCTAGAAGCTTTCACTTTAAAATAAGATGAGGATATACATTATCACCATACATATTCGATGTAGTTTTGGAAACATTAACCAGAACAATTAGACAAGAGAAAGAAATAAATGGGGTAAGGACAGGAAAGGAAGAAATAAAACTATCATTATTAGCAGATGACACTCTGGTTTCTCTTCAGAGCATATAAATCTTTCGCCTTTTATTATTAGCAGATGACATAATACTCAACCCCAAAAACTCCCTCCAAAAGACATCTAGATTTAGTATCCAAATTAAGTAGCAGAGTCCACCCTCAGAAATCAGTAGTGTTCTTGTACACCAACAATAAACTCGCTGAAAGAGAAACTAAGGAAAACACATCCTTCATAATAGCATCCAAAATCTGAAATACATAGGAACCAGTCTAACAAAGGAAGTTAAATATCCGAGCATTGAAAATTTTAGTGTTCTGGGGGAGATGGCTCAATAGAATAAGCGCTTCCCTGGCAAACACAAGAGTCTGAGGTCAATCCCTGGTTCTGCCAAAAAAAAAAAAAAAAAAAAAAAAAAAAAGTTTGGGAGCCAGGGAGATGGCTCAGTAGAATAAGTACTTCCCTGGCAAGCACAAGGGCCTGAGTTCAATCCCCAGTTCCACCAAAAAGAAAAAGAAAAAGAAAAGAAAATTTTAGTGCTCTAAAAAAGAGATTAAGGAGTATTTCTGAAAATGTAAATTTATTCCTTGCTCATGGATAGGAAGAACCAACACTGTGAAAATGGCCATACTCCCAAAACTGTTATTCAGTTTTAATTGCAATCCTGATCAAAATCATATCCTACATAGCTAGAGAAAACTTTCCTAGAATTCACTTGTAGCCAGAATAGAGCTAAAATAGCAAAAGCAATTCTAGGTAATAAAGGCAAGGCAGGAGGCATCAAAATCCTTGACTTGAAATTACACTACAAGTGTGGTGATATAATCAATGTGTTACTGCCAAAAAACAGACCTGAGGATCAGTGGAACAGATTAGAAGATGCAGACACAACTGCAAACACATTCAGCTCTTTATCTTTGAGGAAAGAACCAACATGTTCCCTGGAAGAAAGACAGTTTCTTAACAAATGGTACTGGAAGAAACATTTTATCATGCTAGAGAAGTGAAGATATAAAATATGTATAAAAACAGCCATAAAATAAGTTCAGGAGCACTAAAAAGAAATACCTAACTATGAGAGCCAGAGTGTTGATATCAAAGGCAATCATAAGCAGACAGTTTTCATAAAACTAAATACAGATGACAAACAATTACATTTTTTTAAATGTTCAACATCTTCAATCACCAGAGAAATAAAAAATACATTGTTTCCATCTTATTTCTGTCAGAAGAGCTGTCTTTAATAATACAAAAATAAATAAATCTCAGCTAGCAAGGATGCATGAAAGAGTGAAAAATCTTTTCTTTATACACTGGGAAAGCAAAACCAATATGGCTACTATGGAAATTAGTATGGGAGCTCCTCAAATACACAAAAATAAAACTATCATATCCATGTAGGAATTACAGTCAGCATACTATAAGGATACCTGTATACCCATGCTTATTGGATAACAAAAATTATAAAGGAGATTATAAGAGGGTGGGAAAGGCATCAGCTCAGGGGGAGAAGGGAGGAGGGGAATCTAGCAAATGAATTTGAGGGAAATGTTATTCACATGTATTTCACTATGAAACCCAGTATTTCCTTATATACATATTTTTTGTTATATATATATATATATATATATATATATATATATATATATATTTTTTTATATATATATATATATATATATATATATATATATATATATATTATTTTCCATATATATAGATACATATATATGGAAAACCATCATTAATAAGAACAAAATACAACCTAGAAAATATGTTTTAGATTCACACTACAAGGAAAAGAATTTTTTTTGGGAGCAGGGATTGAACTCAGGACCTTGTGCTTGCCAGGCAAGCACTTGTTCCACTGAGCTATCTCCCCAGCCTACAAGCAAAGAATTTTCTTGAGACACAAAGAATTTGATAAACTAATGGGAAAGTAAGTAACGTATGAATAATAAATGATGAAATCTGGGTGCTTCTTAAAGATAGAAAAAGTGTTCAATTTCATGGTGAGAGAGCTGCACACACAAACTCCATGGAAATTCCATCTTAGACCAAGGAGTTAATAAAGGTCAAACACTCAGCGGCATGCAATTCATGGGAAGTACACATGAACACATATGTTGCAGTGAGAATGAGAACTGCTCACACTCTCGGGGGTAGACCGTCAATGCCCACCCTAATTATGGCTAACATATTTATTGACTCCAATATCGGCATTCAGATATTTATCTTATCTGCAAGATCTTTTCTATTCCTCCACATAGAAAAAGGAATATGCCAAGTTTGCTCATACATTTACTATTCGTAATTTCAGAACACTGGAGATATTCTAAATGTCCATCAAAAGGAAATGTTTCACTAGATTATGAGATCCTAGCACACTTTTGAGGGGATCAGAGAAAAAAATACAATTCTTCTCATACACAAAAAGCTCCAAGAAGCATGAGAAAGTGGAAAAGGAGCAGGAAATAGCACACTGAGGCGAACAGTAGCACGTGTGTGGTGCTTTTGTGCATATTTACAGTTGAGGAGGTAAAGTAAAAATTGTGTGTGCGTGCGCGTGCACGTGCGTGTGCGTGTGTGTGTGTGTGTTGTTCTTTTATACATCAGACTACTCTGAGAAGCATACAGATCAGCCAGTGGGCTGCTAAGCTGTGGAGGGAAAGTCTCACTGCTCAGAGTCATCTACTGCTTGACTTCCTGGGCCTGTGAGCTCACACTTACTCAGCGAAGTTCCCCCCAAAGCCTACTTCTAAAGAACCTTATCTGCAAGATCTTTTCTATTCCTCCACATAGAAAAAGGAATATGTGGGTCCCTAAGGACCCACAGCGAGAGACAAGCCAGAATCCTCATAGCCCATTCACTAATTGCTGAGCTTCCACCCCGCCCCCATCAGGTGTGCTTTTGTGGTGCACTGCTCACCTCCCTGCCCACACTGCTGCTGCTGCTCCTGCTTGCTGCTCCTGCTGCAGCTGCAGCTGCGCCTACACCCAGGACTTGGACCTAGGTACTTAGCTCTGCCCTGTGAACACTCCCCTCTGTAACTGCATCTGGCCTCAGCTCACAGTGGTTTAGCCACCTATGTATCTGCAAATCTCACTTTTATCTCCATTCCAGCCCATTCTCCCAAATGCCAGACTCCTACACCATATGCCACCTCCTCTTGGATGCTGTATTTGTTTGCCACAGCTGCCTAACAGCGTACCTCAATCCAGGCCACTTAAACAACAGAACTGTACTATATCATACTTCTGAAGCTGAAAGACTGAGGGAAAGGGTAAAGATGACATCAGGCTTGGTTTCTTCAAAGGGTTCTGAGGGAGACTCCGTTCTCTACCTCTCCAGCAGAAGCTGGTGATTTGCTGATGTCACTAGCATTTCTTGGCGTGTCCAAGCATCACCTCGGGCTCTGCCTTCCTTTTCATGTGGAATTCTCCCCCTGTGTGTTCGTGCCTGAATTTCCCCTTTTAGCAGGGCTCCAGCCAGCCATATTGGACCAGTGACCCATCTGCTCCAGTGTCACCTCTGCTATGGTTTGTGTCTGGATGTCCCTGAAAATGTCATGCCCATTTAGCATTTAGATGAGGTATTTTTGGAAGCAACTGAACCTAGAGTTTGTAACTGATTCATAGTGCAATGCTGGGATATGGGGTGCTGGGATTAAAGGTGGATGACTGCTGGATCAGTACACTAACTGGGTGTCAGCCAAATAGCTCAGCAGATTAAAGCACCTGCTTAGACAGACCCAGGGCCTGGGAGTTCAATCCCCAGGCCTGCCATGCCAGCACCACCCCAAGGGTGCACTGAGAGGGCGGCTGAGACTGAGTGTGGTGGCATGCACCTGTAACCCCAGGTCATGGGAGGCTGTAAGCAGGAGAATCATTACAAGTCCAATCTACACAGTGAGACCCTGTGCACCCTGTCCTAACTACAAAAGAAAAAAAGTCTTATTAGTACACTGATTGGACTGGCACCTCCCTATTCCCAGCAGTCTAGATAAAATAAAGGGAAGAAAAAGCCTTGTTTACCCCTGTTTTTCCTCTCCCTTGTTTTTGCTGCCTGCTACTGTGAGCTACTGCCCTGTGCCACCTTGGACCCAGCCAAGCGTGGACCAAAACCTCCGTAACCTGTGAACTAATTAAAACTGTCCTCTTTTAACTTTGGGTGTTAGGTTTTCATCTCATCGACAAGAAAAATAACTAAGACAACCTCTTTTTAATGAATTATACTTTCATGACTCTTGAAAAATGAGGCCATTTTCTGAGGAACTATTTCTGAGAAACAGTTCAACACATGACCGAGATCTAGAGATAACGCAAGCCTTATACGCAAGTCCAATTTCTGGCCCTGCTCTCTTCCCCTGCTGATTTTTGCCTCACACAGAGTTTTCCAGCTGTCCACTGAGGCAACCCCATTCTCCAGTCCTGTGTCTAGCCCTTGCTGTTATTTTAATAGGTAAAAGGAGCACATGTTTGGGTGCCGCTGAAATACCTGAATGATCACTGAATCATTGATTCCATTTTAATTCTGCTTTCAAAATATGTTTGGGTTGCAGTAAAAGCCCTAGAGGAACAAGAGCAGGCTTCAAGTTCAACCTGCAGTCTTAGGGGTAGGTGGTCCTGTGGTTATCCCCTCACAGCTTATAAAATAACTTCTGTGTAAGTTATGACTTCTGAAGAAATCATTTTACTTTAGTAAATATTTACTGATAGCTTGTTTAGCCAGCTCTGGGTAAAAAAAAAAAAAAAAAAAATGTGGAGAAAACAGAGTCATTCCCTCTCCCCACAGACCCATGTTCTAAGATCCATGTTACAGAGCCAGGTCTCTCTGGATGTCTGAACGAGGAGTCTGTCAGGGTGAAAGCACAAGGTCAAAAAGAGAAGGAAATTTAGTCCATTAGCACTGAGGAGCTTACTTCAGAAAGGTTATTTAAAAATTGAGAAAAGGTAAAGGCTGCCTTCTCTCACCTATAAAGACCAATAAAGACGAAACAATCCCATGAATGAGATAAAAGACCTGAGAAGATTGGAGAACCACAGGGGAAGAGTAGGGCAAATCAGCCCCTGGCTGGGCTGTGCCTAACAGGAGAGAGATACGTCAGGGATGGGGACAGGCAGGGGGACCTTTATGAACCCAGAAGACAGAATGCTGGTGACAAATAGAAGTGGATTAGAGAAAGTTTATTTTCATCAAGGAAAGGCCAAAGGGAAAACCACAGTGAGAACGTCCTACTAATTAAGTTTTCATTCTCTCTTGTGCTGAAAAGGGCAAGGTGGTGGAGCACAAATTAAAGCATTCAGAACAGCATCAGCAGCAAGTGGTACAGGAGGGCAGAGATGCAGGCAGCCCTGAGGGGCCCTCCTAAACCAGGCCTTTCTCTGTCTCTGCTCCCACTCTCAAATGACACCTCTGCTCTGCTCTAGACACTGGACTTAAGCTGTTAGACACAAGACCATGCAGTAAGCTTTGCATTGCTGAAGTCTCCTGTGTGCGCTGACGTGGGGATGTGCCCACTTCATGTGCAGAACAAGTGCCAGAAGTGTTTCAATAGATGATTTTCAGCCATTGGCTTGAAGTTGGAAGGTCTGAACATGCTCATTTAGATGAATTAGGAAGTACCAAGACTTGGGGACTGAGCATGGGCCTGGGCCTCAGTTGCTCTGCCATACGCCACCCTGCCTTTGAGCTAGGCCATTAGTGCCTGAGAGCTCGGACACTCTGTGAGCTACATATACCTTTCCCCCTTTAGCTTCCAGGGTTGAGTATTTAGTCTCAGCAAGGAGAAGAAATTCACACTGAAGCAGAGATCACAGGAGTTTCAGCCTTCTGAGGGCTGCTCATTTCAGTCAGGAAGTGGACCCGCACTTGATTTTGTAACCTAGCCTGGATTATTTTCTTAATACTTCTGCTGGATCTTTTTGCCTCCCTTCTTTGCAGTTAGTCATTCATCCTGCTGTATTTAAATTATATGAATTAAGAATTGTTTGGCTGCATTCCATTCTGAAAAGCCTATTGCAGAGCATCATTTAAAAGCATATATTAGGACCAGTGCCACGAGCTGCAAACATGCCTGGCGGTTTGGTTCAGGCTTCTTCATGTTGCAGCTTACAAGGTTAATTGCTTGGAAGAGTGCAGTGCACAGAAGAGTGCAGCAGGCTGGATCTTGCACCCGAGGGAAGGTTTTCGCCCACAAGCAATTCAGGGTAAACTGCCAAGACAGAGGGGCTTCAACGACAGGGCTCTTGGATACAATGAGCAGTAACAATGCAGGAAGCAATGTTACTCTGTGAATGACGCATTTGGTCTGTTCTAGTCATATCCATGAGCAAGGCTTCCATAGGTTGTGCTTGCTGGACAGCAGGATGCAAATCATTGATAGGTTCATGAGTTGTTAGAAATTCCAAGTTCAAAACTATGAAAAATACCACAGCAATGCAAAATTCCTCTATAATTAGTGGTATCCTACATTTCCTGGAGCAGCATAGTTTTAGGAATTCTAGGAAGGGATCACCTGTTTCCTGTCACGTTAAATTATATTTGCAAAATGCTTCCAACTACAGAACTGAAGAAATTGATGAGTCCCACCAAATTTGAGGATTTTTGTTTTGTTTTGTTTTCTAAGTAGCTGCAGCATATCGAATGGATCTGGTAACAAGAATGTTAAGAGTTTGTTTTATAGGGATTTACATACCTAGTAGGCAGTAAAATACAAGCTATTTCCAAAATTTGCAAAATAAATATTTTCCCTGCCTGGTCCCAATGTCATTCTACCCTACAGAGTTCGGTGGAAGTTGACAAGTATCAATTACCTAGATTTATCAGAAAGGGAAGAAAGTCTTCAATGTGAGGTTGGGCATAATTAGAGTTAGCATAGTTCATTTTTACAAATAACTAAGACTGGTGGGGTAATTTGGCTTCTGAGATGACGAGAGTTGGAGCCACCACCTACAGGGAAGGCAATGGCTGGAAAGTCTTTCTGCCACCTCTTTTCACACCCTAAGTATGGAACCTCTGTCCCAAGAGATGGTGATGGCCACACCCATGTATGTCTGCTTTTGGGGTAAATTAATTAGTAAAGCAGCTCTATTCTGCAAAACCTGGAGATTTTCATGCAGTTTGCTGTCAGAGCATAATTCTGAATATCTTAACTGGTACACAATCATAGGGATTAACTCAGACACACTGACCATTTAGAACAAGAGTCTGTTACATTAAATAGGTTAAAGATGGCCTTACTGACAGCCTGGATGCACATAGAAACCATGTCTGTGCTAATTGTAAGGGTCCAAGGTAAACGTGCATTCCTCTCTTTACTTGGTTGATCTCCTGCCTATTGCTTGACTTTTACCCCTGCTTTCCCCTTCTACTGGCATTGTCTTGTTCCCTCTCATCAAGCAACTGCTTAAATGGAAAAATCCATCCTTCAAAGTCATCATCCTCCCTTCAATCACCTATCATTTTCAACATAGTCTCCATTTCCCACCTTTTATAGTTGTTCATTGGTGGTGATTCCTCCCCAATGGAAAAAATAAGACAGCATGACAGAGAGTGTCTGGATGAAGATTAACACCGTAGCCCTCTTTGCAAGGTGAGGGAGAGGACCCAGTGAGTAAAGCTCAACGGGCCACAGAGCTGTGGACCCATATAAGCAGCAACACGAAGGTGGTCACTATGACAAATTTTGAGGGAGATACATAAGATCACATAATTTTCATTTTTAATAGGAGGCAGTGTATCATGCTTGCTGATGCCTCAAAACCTGCTTGGATATGTTTTTAAGAGTAGGAAAATTTACTACAACATACAAATGGGGACCAGGAAAGCCCCTGAGAGACAAGAGGAGCCCTGCATGGATTTCCAAGGACCCCACTTCTCAAAGGAAGTTTAATGGGGCAAAGTCATGAGGTGGGTGGGTACAACAGGGGTCAAAATTATGATCAATAAGATTGCAAGTGGAGTCACTTAGGAACATTGATCCAGTGGTAGCAAGGGCTGGATGACCTTCGTCAATAATCTGTAGTCTTAGTCTTAGTGGGTGGAAGAGGATGGCCCACCCCAGTGAGACAGAGGGAAATCTCAAAAGGGTAATACTAATAACCTCAAGCCTTCATCCGTTCATCACTTAAGGAAGTATGTAACATTAAAATTGTACCCAGTAGAACAATATGGAGTTGCGTCGGGCTAGTTTCATGGCTATCTTATAGCAGGTGCTCAGTAAATACATAATAAAATGACTTTACTTTCCAGGGTCTGGTCATCAACTTGGTCATCTGAGGTATAACAGCTTAATGATCCCTGAAGAAATGGACTCTTGTTTTTGATGTCCCCAAACTGGTTCACTGGATATACAATATGTATCCAATGAATGCGTGTTGATCTTACCTCTTCTTCCCAGTCCTATCTACTGTAGGTAGTACCCTTTCATTTATCATCAGTGTGAGACCATCAGCATGGGCCAGAGTCCATAGTAACTGACAATTCTATAAATAACTCTTCCACATTCTGGGTCTTACATTTCTCACACTTTTGTAATTAAAATGGTTTGAATACTTCAGCTTATTTCTTTTTTGCTGGAAAATAATGTGAAGTTTAACTCAAAGATAGAAAAAACTTTGTCTTTAGAAAAGATATAAAGCTTCATGACATCATTAATTTTATCAAATAACAAAGTATTTTTTTTTTCTTCAAACCAATCCTGCATGTTTACATCTGGTGACCTGAACAACCAATTTGAAGATAACATCATGCAATATAGCAACTATTGTTGGATTCTTATTACTTTGTTCAGTAAAATTTTGTATGGTTTATAGTATTGTTTTTCTATCACTATTTTGTATTCTTTAAAAAATTTTTAAAACAATGAAAGAGGACCTATATCCTTAAACATCATGTGAAGTATTTTGTTAAGAACAGGGATGGAATTATCAAGAGTTCTTTGTTTCTACAAAGAGGAGAAACACTTCAGCCATCCCTGGGTTTAATTGTTCTCACATTTATAAAAAACAAAAAACAAAAATACAAAAAAAAAAAAAAAAGACCTAGGCTATGGGGAGACATTTCTGTGGAACCCAGCACAACCCCACCACATTCTCTGAGGAGGTGCTCAGCTGACAGGCGGCAGCGGGAAGGAAGGCTGCTGCTTCTTCCCCTGCAAACAAACTCCCTCGCAGTGAGCAAATTTCTGAACCAAGAACAGGTTCTGGCTCTGGAAATCCCACCCGCATTGAGGGAAGGCATTCCTGTGGTTGTGTGAGCACATCACGGCGGTGTTTGTGTCTGCACATGCCAACGGGGGCAACTCCCAGAACCTGCCATTACCTGGCGGAGGCACTGCCCTTGCAGGAGAGCAGGTGTCTCACCCCTCACCGCCTGCTGACAGAGTCCATAGTGGAGAACAGGTCTCCTATCCCACCCACACCAGTGACTGAGAAGACAAAAACTCTGAGGACTCCTAAAAGGTGTTGAGGCAACAAAGCTTAGAAGAGGGGCTGGGCTGGGTACCTCCACATTCTTCACTCCACCCCAGAAACCTTTCTCCTTTGAGGATAGTCACAGAAGTCCACTGTAGCTGCGTGAATCTTCTTTGAGCACCGTTTTCCTCAGGGCACCTGGAACTCTCTGACCTATACTTTACCATCTTCTCAAGATTTCATTAGACCAGGCTGACAACCATAACATTAAAATCCCAGGTTTGGCAAGACCCAGATTACCACCACCAATGGCTATGCAGCCTCTGGCTGAGGAACCAGGCACAAAGCATAGAAGGATTTTTAATGCCTATTTTAAAAGCTGTTTCATTTTATGTGGCACATTCTTGGCTTTGAAAAGAAAGCACACTGAGCCCATGAGACCAGGTTGGAGGCCGGGTTGTGCAGCGTTACTCGGGATCCTCAGGCATCAGCAAGTTCCAACAGCAGGACGGTAGGGCGGGGCACTTTGGAGAGGAATGCTAGGAGCCTCAGCTACAGAGCATAGCCCTGACTCCTACAGATACCAAGATGCCTGGGACACCTGCATCCTTCTGAGTTGAGTGACCCGGGAGGGCTATAGTTAATGAATTTCAAAGCTGCCTCACCTCTAAGCAGGCCAGGAAAATGTTCACGCAGCAGGGTGGAGCACTGAGGAGGAGGCATGGAAATTCTACCTAAGCATAAAGGCACTTTGGATCGAGCTGCCTGCTGCCATCCAGGGACGGAATCCACGAGGTCAGCTCTCCAGTCGTACCTCCCTTGCTCACTCACCACTTTCTATTAGCTGCGAGGTGTTCTCCTTGCTCCTTTCTCCTTTGTCCTCTGGATTTTGTACCCTATAATTCTGCTTCTGTTAGTCGGCCTGCTCCCTGCTGCCCACTCTCCTGGAGAATTGCTACCCAGCTCTGTCCATCTGTATGCCATGGGCCAGGGCAGGAGAGCAGCTGCCCTGGTTCCCCTTGGGTGTATGTGTGCGTGTGTGGCTGACTGCGCAGCCGTCTCTGAACATTAGCTACTTCCTGCAGAGCCGGAAGCACTGTTCTGGGATCCTGTGCCCGGTGGCAAGGCTATCCCCAAACTTCTTCAGCTACATTTGTCCTTGGGACCCTGAGAGGCCTCTGCAGGTTTTAAAGCAGAGACTAAATAAGAGGCAAAGGGTGTAGAAAGGTCACAGACTGGGGTGACTAAACTGTCCTTTTTTCCTTTGCTTTGAGTATAGATCCATGTGGCAGCAGAATCAGAAAGCTGCTGAAGAAAGTGACCAGTTACCACCGCAACAAAAGTGAAAACAACATGCCAGACAGACAAGTACTTCCTTTCCAAGACATACTGTCCACAGAGCTGGGACCATGAGGTAACCCAAGGCAGAAGAGGAATTGGTTACCACAGCTGACATCTGTGATAACAACACAGAGAAATCTGTGCAAGGGCTCTGTCACTTTCAGGCCTGACCGAGACATGCAGCTGCTCTTCATGGTGCCATTTTTCATGGAATACATTATCCCAAGAAGTTTCCCCGATCAAATCCACCTCTCTTATTTGAATGTGTAAACCTTGCTCCCTGCATCAATGGAAGAAAGTTTTCTGAAAGAAAAGTATTTGTGAAGTATGGTTTTATCTACCCTTGTCTGAAGCTTCTTGCTCAATAATAAATAAATAAGAGTGATAGCTTTTTATGTCAAAAATAAAAGACAGAACCTGAAAAATAGAGTTAACTGAAAAGGAAAAAAAATAAAAAAGAGATAGTACTCCTTTGGGTAGCCACACAATAAGCATTGCCCAATGTTTTGTGTTGATCAGATTTCGGTCACTGTGGAAACAATACCTGAGGTCATCAAAGTAAAAAGCAAAGTTTACTTGGCTCACATAATGAGAAGTTTCATCCTATGGATTTTTGGCTTTATTGTTTTGGGCCCCAGGACACAACAGCGTGGTACACAGGAGCATGTGCTAGGGAAAGCTGGTCCTTTCCCAGAGGAAGAGAGAAAGAGAGAGAGAGAGAGAGAGAGAGAGAGAGAGAGAGAGAGAGAGAGAGAGAGAGAGA